>CAIGRO010273922.1:0-18277 GCA_903798355.1 Fraxinus baroniana | reverse complement strand
ATAGTTATATTCTTGAGGGTTTGGAGAGAGCTGATAACGTGTTATGAAAAGAGAGAGAAGAAAAGTCAATAGACTTGTGTGTATTATAACGAAAATCAAAACTATATATTTATAGGGAATGATTATAGATACATATGACAATAATATTTAGGGTTGCAGGGGTACAATTGTCAGTAACCAATAAATTACTATTTACAACAAATAGTATATTTCGCAATTTAGATAACATTTATAAATTTAAAGAGTAAACATTTTTAAATATTCCAATAGTTCTTTATTTTTAACACTTATGGATGCGTTCGATTGCGATTATGAAATTTGTATAGAAGGAAAATAAATTCTAGGCAATCAATTGACTAGTACTTATTTGTATAAACTTATTAATTAAAAGATTATAATTGTCTATTTTTATTGATGGGTAGATGTGTGTGTGTGTGTGTGTGTGTGTGTGTGAGAGAGAGAGAGAGAGAGAGAGAGAGAGAGAGAGAGAGAGAGAGAGAGATTGAATTATGTGGAAAATAAAAATCACCCATTCCTAAAGAAAATATTCTCCTTTTTTTTTTTTTTGAGAAAAATGTGGTCATATGACCAAAAAGTTGGAAAATATTTTCCATAAAAAAAGTTATCAATCAAACACTTCAAAAGTAGGAATTTGGATGGAAAAATGACATTTTCAGTGAAAAATAAAGGCAATCAAACACAATCTTAATTTTACTACTCTCTATATGTATTTATTATTTTTCTCTATTTTTTATATTCATTATTTTTTTTCCTCCAAATTATTATAGTTTGAATAATATAATAATTCCCTTCCTATTTTTTTATATTCACCAACTTTCCTTATAAAAAAGAAAAAAAAAAGCTCTCAATTTTAAAGAATTAAATCGACTAGGTACTTTGAAATGTTAATTTGAAGAGTCTTTTAAACATAATTTAAAAAGTTGATTCTTTAAAATAAAAACATTTCACTTTTAAAGATCATCTTGAAATAGCTCAAAGGTGATAAAATTTGAATAGTTTTAAGTCAAGAAAACTATTCTACATATTCAGCTGGCATCCTTGTTCCTTGCATTTTTGTTTCTCCTTTGTTTATTCAAAGCATTCTTCCCGAGGGAGGGTATAGTTTAAATATATAGCATCATACGACGGAAGAAAGGGGGATAGGGGTATTTTGACATTATATTCTTGATTTGATAAAAATATAAAATCAAATAGGTCTTTTTTCAAATTTCTATTGTATATGGTCTTTTTTAGATAAAATTTAGTTTTTAACCTTCATTTTCTAAAACTCATTTTCAACCACATTTTTTTCAATAAAATATTTTTTTATTTTTAACTATAATCTTTGAAAATCACTTTTCATTGAAAAGAAATGAAAAATCTCATCAAACATGAGCTAAATTTTAGTTGGAATTTTTGGAATACTGTTAGAGTCATATATGCAAAGGAAAAATCTTCAAATACAGAGAATTCTTGACAAAATTTCTATAGGTATTGTCGTGACAATATCTGATTCATCTATTTTTTTTCTTTTTTCATCATTCAATGAATCCTTGCCTTGTGTTGTCTACACTTGCAGCATGATTGATATGTAAAGCACCTTTGATCAATTTTCCATCATTTCAAAAAGGATTTGTGGTGATGTTTGTTGTAGGTCCAATATTGAGTTGAATTTATCTCCTCTATAAGGCCTGTAAAAGGCCTGATAGAGGAATTCCTCTCATTGAGGTGGGTCCTCACCTCATTAAAAAAAACCTACCTCACATGTTAAACACACACCCCTCCCCCTCTCACATTGGACTCTATCAGGCCTCTGCAACATTCTATTGAGTTGGGCTGGAATCATTAAAATCTTTGATTAACTTTTTTAATAAATCATCATTTTTTTTCTCAAAATATTATGTTTCAATAAAATTTTGACAATTCAAAATTTAATTGTTGATACAATCAGAAGGACGAAGAGATGAAGAAAGCAATTCTAAATTCAACTGAAGGTGAATATCTTCAAGGCCTAATAAAACATATTCTAGAAGAAATATCCATTGGATTATTGAATCCTTCATGCGAAAGTGATGTCGAATTTCGTTGAGCTTTCCTGTCAACATTACGAATCTAAAATGATTAAATGGAATCGAAACACAATTAAATATTCGAATTGGAACTATAGATCCATTTGACAAATTTATAAATAATTTATAAAGATGAATAACAGTGAGTCTTTTGAAATGTGTGAATAATAACGAGTAATAATTATAGATATTTAATTGATATCAATGTTTGACTTTGACTAAGTTACAAACATTTATAAATTAGTATCCAATCTTAGGCTTGGTGATTTCCACATACCTACTAGTTTAATACATTTAAAAATTATGATTTTTATTTTTTTAACATACGATGTACATTTTGTTTCATCAGTCAGACATGAAGTATGTAATTGGATTTCAAATCGAAGAACATGTGCTGCGCGATGTGTTTTTAACTTCACCTCCAATTTAAAAATAAATAATTTACCTATATTCCTTATTTATATTATGATTACTTGTACAAATAATAATGTTTATTGCTTAATCGTTTAATCGCAAAAGTAAAAAAAGCATGTCCGGTGCAAGGTCGTTTGGATAATTTTTCAACTTTAATTTACACTTTAAAGATCGAATATTTTCTCATGTTCTCTCAATAATTAATTTCTTTCTAATTACTAAGAGAGTTGTTTTCAAGCAGTTTTTATTTTTCAATTTAGCAAAATATCCAAATATTTTTGATATCATAGTATTTTCAAAAACAATATTAAACTTATAAAATAAAATTCAAAACGCATTTTTAACGTTTTGATTGTTTTCAGAGTCTTCATGAATCGTAACTTAAACTTTTATTATTTCTTTATTACAAAATTTAGTATTTTCAATAGGAAAGTAAGGGTATGGTTGATAGAATATGAGGATACTGAATGTTTCTCAAACATTTACACGTTTATATATTAATGATACAAGCTATCTTGTAAATAACCTCCTTTCTTTATTTCCGGGTTAAACCTTGTAATTTTTGCTTTCAGAAAAAGAAACCTTATGAAATACATATTTATATATCGAGTTACAAATGTTCTACAATTAAAGCCTAATGAAAATAATTTAAGAAAATATGGAATGTATATGATTTGAAATGAATAATTTTTTCATTGATTAAAATCTAAAAGTGAGTCACTAAGATCTCAATGGCCCCAAGAAAATGAAGCAGTGTTAATTACAGTGACAAATGTTAAACTACTTCCTGTAAAACAATATTTTGTTAAAGAAGGAAAAACACAAGTGCGGCATATTTATATTTATCTAATTTTTTCACACATGCATATTCTTTTTATCCATCTCCAAGGAAGTGCGATGGATATAAGAGAAAGTCGAAAAGTGTGAGGAAAAATGGATACTTATCAAAGTAGAAACTACGGTTATAAAGAAGCATTAAATGGTTTAAGAATTAAGAGATGCATAGTTCTTAATCATTTTTAAGAATTAAAAATGATCATTATTTCACCATTTGAGACGTTAGTTTACTTGATAAACAATCATCAGTCTTACGTATAACGACAATGAAGTCATCAAAATCTATCATGAATCAACAAAGAAGAGAGAGCCAAAAATAACTCGTACATATGAAGCCACGACATTATCATTGTGCACTATATACCAAGTTTACATGCAAATCATCCTTATTTGCAACTCGAGATCTCGTTGCCTCATGCAAGTCTTGAGATGATAGAAAACCATTACGACTTTAAAATTCTCGAACTATAACCTTTTCCAGTATGTTAGCAAAAAATCTACCAATCCAAGAGAGACAAATGGATGCTTGAATTTTTCCTCAAGGAGAAAAAATGGCATTCCCAATTGCATGAATTCAAAATAACCAACATTTTTTGTCCCCTGAAAACAAGAAGTTATACCCAAAAATTTACACTTACAATTCTTTTATGAACCAGAAAATAACTGAACTAGAACTGCACCGGAATCGATTTGACTCAATCAATGTACATGTAATAACCCTTTCTAATTGTCTATTTTTAATAATATAAACGTTGTTAAAAATAATAAATTTATTAGTAAATGTCAATTATGCCCCTACAGCTCTAAAAATTATTACAATTGTATCCATAATCATTCCCTATAAATATGATGCTTTGATTCTTAATAAAGTACAAAAGTTTATTGGTTTCTTTCTTTTGTTCTCTCTTTTCTCCAATTTATAACACGTTATCAGTACGAATCTCTCAAAATCAAAGTGAATTAGTTAGAATATAATTTTTTTTGACACGTATACCAAATTAATTTGGTGACACGTGAATCTTTTTATCAATTCATGTATGTAATTGGTTTCTTTAATTGAGTAAAAATTCATGTTGTAATTTTGAAATCCAATGAAGTTACATGGGATTTTGTGTAGAAAACATAATCATGATTTATTGACTTATATTGATATTTCCATATCGGCTATTCTCACTTTTGTTTTTTCAAGATGTAAAGTTTAAACAATGAAGCCGACAAGATCCAAAGGAAAGAAAAAAAAATTAAAAGGGGAATTTTCAAAAATGGCTAATTACATGCTTAACAATTGAAAATTGCCTAATTTTGATAACTCTTGCAAAAATGGCCAAATTTAATATTAAATTGTCTTTTATATTCTTAATGAAAAATGAAGCAATTTTTTTCTTTTCAATTTGTCACAAATTTCTAAAAAAAGATGTAGCTTTCATGAGAAGCTACATTAATGTAAGGTAATACCTAATGGGTAAATATACTTTCATTATCTATTAGATAATGACTAATGATTTTAGGTAGAAAAGAAGATGATGAAACAGAAAACCATTAACTAAAAAAAATTTACATACCCCTAACTTATAAGAAAATCATATAATTTCATTTCGAGAAATTTAATTTCATCCACAATTCTCGATTGAAGGTAAAAAAAATTTCAAAATCTTATTTTTGTTGATAAATTGTATTTAATAGTTGTTGTGATATATATGATGTAAATGGATAATTAGATTTTTCAAACAATTAGTAGATATATGTTGTAAGATTATTGGAGCATTTTAAAACAAATTCATATTTATTGTTGGAGTCACAACCTACTTATATAACTTTGATAGATGGATTTGCAATGGTTGTCATGTATTGACAATGTCGTTAATGGTGGAATAAATTCATTGAAAAAATATTTGTTGAAGTTGAAGAAGATGATAAATGCATAGGGTGAAGTGTATGGCCGACATATTGCTCTCGACATTTTATAAATGTTTAGAACGACACTTCAAATGTAATTCTTGACATTGTTCAACTTTCAAGAATTATATTACAAACTTAGAGAAGCAAATGTCAATAATTATATTACAAACTTAGAGAAGTTACGGAACATTTAGTATTTACCATTACCATATTGCTTACGAGTAATATGTTTGTTTTATGTATTCGTTTTAGCTAATTTTATTTGTGTTGATGATATGCATATATGAGAGATGTTGTGAGATTCGTTGTCTAGCATGATGATACATTCGTCAACATGAAAGACGAGTGGAAGTGGTTTGGGAACCAAACATCAATTGTTCAAAGTGACATTAAATATGAAGAGCTTGCCAATAAATTATTCGAAAAATTTAATCTTGATAGAATGAAATTTCGAATCCACTTGAAATTTAAAGTCCTGAACATAAATGTACCCCCGCTGATGTAGTGGATAGCGAGGATTTGCAGTGGAACATTTCTGTTCACACACAAGAAGTCTTGTGTGTGATTGCAAACCAATATGATGTCGAAGATCAAGAGGTGAACGTCGGAGTTGATCATTTATCACCAATAGAAAAAGCATTATATGGGCATGAAGAAGTTGGTGTGTTCAAACTAGGAGAGCCACGAATGATTTCAAATACAAATATTGGCCTAGTTTCAGGAAATTCATATATTGGAAATGAAAAGAAATTGGAAGATCAACATGAAATTACGGAGAATCAAATCTTCTTTAGCAAGAAACAATTACACAAAAGGTTTCGACTACAGGCTTCAATCAAGAAGTTTCATTTCAAAGTTAAAAAAGTCAAATACTAGATCTCTCACTGTATGTTGCATGGATACCAACTGCCATTGGCTAATACGAGCTTCCAAGATAAAAAATTTAGATATATTTAAGGTTCAGAGGTACATACATGAGCAAAGATGTTGTTTAGATGTTCGGCGGAATGCACACATGCATGCAACCAATGCCCTAATTGGGAAACACATAACGCAGCAATTGGATAATACAAACCAACCGTATGTTCCCGCGGGTATAAATTTAGTACTATAATTTCAAGATCGTTATATAGCCACGTACTAAATTTCAAACAATGCCAAAGAGAAATCATATCGAGGAGTTCATAAACTGTCAAACTACATCAATATGAAGAGTTCATTCTATTGAAGAAGACATAGTTGAAGGAAGAAGTTCATAATGCTAGGGATTTCTTGTGAGTAATCTTGTTTGAACATTGTTTTTAAGGTCATATGCATGCTTATATAGAGGAGTAAAGTACGGTGTAATTACATTACAAGTCTACACACCAACTCCTACTCTGTGTAATTATAATTGATTGACATTTGTTTATCAACATAGGTTTTAGACCTTGTGCTTGTCATGTGAATATTGAAATTGTATTTATTACCAACATGCTTGTGAAGTCAACACAATACTATACTCATCATGAGAACTTTTTGTTGATAATGATAGATTTATAATACACATTTGATTGAAATCTTATTGAGGAACTTCTATGTCTAATCGATTTTTTCATAGTCTTTTTTTAAATCTAAATGTCATCTTACCAGTCTGTCAAGTGGTTCAACTTACATTTCATGATGTTCTCGTCATTTGAAAAGTTGTTATCAACATTTGGACCTTGTTTATCTCAACACTTGACAATTCATGTATCTAGAACGAGATTTCATTCCGTTTTCGAGAGTTGTATACATTTCAGACATTTCTTGACATTTGAAGTGTTGTTCTCGATATTAAATACTTGTTATTTTCAACAATTAATATTTCAACCGTCAGGAACGATAATTCGTAAATGTGTACACAATATAAGACCCGAACATCATGCAAGTACTGAAACAAAATACTGAGTCTCCATTTCAATTCTACATCGACACTCAGAACTATACCATCAACCAAAAAACCTGTTCACCACTCGAAACATTTTGGGCAAATAATTGATCTATTCACCATTTCATAAACTAATTGGTCAAATAGTTTGAGTTTCGACAACTTCGCAACATGTCCTATGCAAATTTTCTCAAACATGGTCTTTTGTTGTGCATCAAATTGGTTGAGGACAATTGTTATATATTTGGTGTTGCTAACCTGTGAAATCTGGGCTAGAACAAGTTCTTTCTCTGGAATTTCATATCGATGTGAGGAAGTCATCTACAAACAACAAAAATGAACAAGACAAATAATATAATAATCTACCAAGTACATAAAATGACCTAAGAAATATATGAAACGACATAACCATTGTAAATGCTTGCTACCTAATCAAATAGGTACACATGCACTGATGCCTTCATATTCAACAAAATGTAAGAATCTCAAATTTGAACTCTATGCAAAAACCTGTTAAGGACACACAAAACCTATTGAACATATCGTTGTATAAACGAAGTGGTTCTCACTACAAAAGCAAATCACAAGTTGACCACATGAATGATTAGAATTATACATATCTCGACCCCCACCCACTTCTCTTTTTTTCTCCTAGTATTAAGCCAATGAAGAGCTTGGTGATAATATATACTGCTAGACTGAATGCATGAAGGTAAGAATACAGTTAAAAACTGCCGCCCTTAACGAAGTACGAAAAAAGAGCTTAGAACGGATTGACTTTATATCTATTCATACACAAAAGACATTGAAAAACTAACATATTGAAGTTAAAGAACCAAGAAAACACCGATGGCATATTGGCTAGTTCAAAGTATGGAAGCCTCAAATGGACATAATGGAAGCCTTTCATCTCAGTCATCAAAATCTCTCTCGAAGAAAAAAAAAATCACATTAATGGTTATGTCTCAGATAAGCGCATGTTGGGATAGGATTAAAGAGTTCACTTATAAGTAAAATACTACATAACTCAGTTTAATAATAAATAATTATTCTGAGTTGAAGTTGGAATAAGTATTATTTGTTTACATAAACGTAAGAAAGGTAATAAATCCAAACATGTAAGAAAGGTAATAAATCCAAACATGTTTCAAACAAATTAACCTTTTGATTTTCTTTCAAACTTAACCAAATATGCTTGTAATCCATACTTTAGTTTAAAAAGAACATGCATATCAACCAGTATTTTCCAATTATCCATTTTAGCGAACGGTGAAAAAGCAAACAAACATTACCTATTGTGCAGCTCAAAAAACCAGAATTGAGTAATTACCATTTTTTATCATAAAATCCAGCTTCAGTGACATTTATATTCCAAGAGATCCAGTTAACAGCAAGAAAAACAAATAGTTGCCATTCATAAATCAAGAATCGAAATATTATATATATATATATATATATATGTTTAAATTCTTTAATAAACATGATGCAAATAAATTATTGAAAATATGTTTTTGTAATTTCTACCTTTCAGTATCAAATCTCATACTGCCATCAACAAAAAAATATAAAACAATTGTAAGGATGTCAAGAACTGAACGTAGAATTTGGAAAAATTCGGCATGGTTCAAGCAAAAATTGGATGGGGTTCACCAATGATTGGCTATGGGAGACTCTTGAGTAGGCGTGGGAGACTCTTGAGCAGGCGTGAGCGAATGAAAAATGATGACTGACGTCGACAATTAGGGGAAGAATTTTATAGTTGAGAGAGAGAATAGGGCTTCAAAGTTTTGGCTTTTGCTTTTCACACTAGGTTAGTGTTGTAAAATTTCTTATTTTTTTTATGTTGACGGGTCGGGTCGAATGGGTTGTGACGGGTTTGATGGGGAAACTACCCGAATTGAACCAACTAATTTAAAAAGAACTCAAGTAAAAATTATATAAAAATCTGATTAGAATTGATTTTCATGAGTAAACCTATAATCTTAACTGATTCAATCAAAACCCAACTAAAAAATGTGAAAAAGGTGCTTATTTGACCCACTTCTAGGGAGAAGGTAGCATTTAATGTATGAATTGATATTTGTACTTTTTCAAATAGATAGTATATTATGTGTCAAATTTCTATTTGCTAACATAATTTATAATTATTATATGAGAAAATTTGTTTTCGAGGTGGAATTTGAAATTCTCATTAAGGGCATTTTGGTCTAAATTTTAGTCAAATGGACATGTAACAAATGTGGGACATTTTTGCAAATGAATATGTGAAAGTGGACATTTCTTGCAATTTTCTCAAATTAAAATTATGTGCAATGATTTCATATTTCTGCACATGTAACTATGTATGCTAAATTTTCTTTTAATAATTGTTTTGCATATAAAATACATACTTTACCAGAATTAAGACATGCATGTTATATATAGTAATGATTTTGTATTATAATTTTTCTTTATTTTATGTTCGATTAATTATCATTCAATTAGTCATTACGTTTCTATTATAAAATATTGTTGTTCTTGAAATAAAATATATTATTTATAAATATTCAAGTTAGATTTTATTTACTCCTAAAGAGCATAATTAAGTAAAATCTAACACAACTATGTTTTTACTTTTGAATAGTAAATTCTTATACAATTTATTATTTCAAATAATAATATGTTATTGTTTCTAAAGAGCATGATACCTTGATTTCAATATTTTAGAATAATATTACTCATAGATTTGTCTATTACAAATATTTTGTTGCTCCCGAAATAGCACAACATTATAATTAAATTTTAGAAGAATATTATTTACTCATGAAGAGTATGCATTATAATTTTCGATATTATAGAAGAATATTGATATATTTCTATGTAAAATCACCAGTTAAATTACTTCATTTCTTTACGTGTCCATTATTCTGCATACATATTTATATATTGGTGTTCTAGTTAAATTTTACTTGCTCCCAAAGAGCGTAGTTAAATACGATTTAAAGTAAATTATATATCTCTTGGAGAGTAAGTCCTTATGTAATTTATTATAATAATACTTGATTGTTCCTGAAGAGCATGAATTATAATTTTCAATACTTCAAAAGAATATTGATAAAATATAATGTGCTCTCAAAATAACACATGTTTCGAAAAATGTATCATTTTAAAATTATGTTTATTTCTGAAGGAAAAACATATAACTGATGTTATGAGGACATTGATTAGTTTGATTATTATATGATTATATAATGTTTAATCACATTATTCAAAATTAAATAGTTGAATTATATCTTATATTGGACAAGAAGTTTAATTTGACTTTATTATTTGGCACGACCAATTAGACTATCTCTAGATTAATAATGATACGAAATTAAAAATTGATATTGATATTTAATAAAGAATCAGAAGATTCTTTAATCTAGTGAAATCTTATATGATTTTTGTTTTCTTTCATGAAATTTTTTCACTAACTATCACAGCTAAAATATGAACAGAATTCCCTATATTGTTGAAAATTAATCGGGATGATAAATGTGGCCAAATTTTTTTCATTAGCCATCAAAGCCAAAATATGAACAAAATTCCCTATATTGTTGACAATCTAGATATTATTAGTATGATTATCTAAACTATGTTTATGATCTAGATCACATGTGTTTGCAACTTGAAATTTGGGGAATTATTGCTCAAATTATCAGCATAATTTTCAGATTATACAATCAAGATGATGTATCTTATCCTAAATCTCAACTTTTTAATAAGTGTTAGTTGAGATGTCCATAAATGATTTAATATTATTGATTGTTAAATGCCTCCAACTAATTTAATTGAGACCAAAATACTTTCCATTTCTGTTTAGTAAATGCTATTACGCACATCTTAATATCATAGTTTTTTCCAGTTATAACTTGGCTTATGATCAGAGCATAATTTTTTCATCTAATTTTTTTGATAGTGCAGTATATGTAAAATTGATCCATCATAATGTATTGAAATGAAAAGTAAAGAATGATGAGAATAAATAAGTAGTTTGAATCCTTATATAATATGTCAATTCCTAACGAATGATATTTTATAAAGTGATTTGCTGATTGTCAATTTGATTGGACAATTATCAGCATTGGGGGAGGAATTAAGAAGTTGAAAATAATGTACATGTGCATCATTATCTAAATCCTTGCAAAAGATAATTCGAACCAAAAGTTCGAAATATAATTTATTTATATGTATTTACTGACAAAAAAGATCAATAATATCTCACACACCGATTTTAAATGATTCAACACGAATTGGTGTCCTAGGATGACAATTCATTAGTATTATATTTGATATATCTATGGCTCGTCGAAACGTGATGGTATTTGATCCCAATACAAAAATTCTCCAAACGAAAATGGAGAATTAGCAAAGATGGTCCCATCTTGATAAGTATTTAAGCATAACCAATTATAAGATCCCAGAAGAGGTTTAATTACCTGATATGTTGAAAATTGAGATACCTTAATAAGTTATGTTGTTAAGAGGAAAGAAATAGAATTGAAAAAAAAAACATTGTCGACAACACTTTTGCACATAATATACTGCATCATATTATAAATAACGAGAAACCAAAATAAAATGACGCTATTATTACTAAAATTGAATTTACTAGAGAAATCTAAAATTTCTAGATCTAGAGTTTGAACACTTAAATGTGTGTACTTATGGGAAATGAAAATGAAAAAAGTAAAAGTGTAGTATGAAATGTACGACTCTTTACATATTAAATTTCGCGAAGACTTGTATAAATAGATAAATTATGGTGGCTGCAAAAATAATTCTCTATTTCATTAGCATGCATGTAATAAATGTGATTATAAACAATTTATCTTGTATGATTTTGATACTGTCATAGGAGCATTTAATATGCCTAAAGTATAATTAAGGTGATATTATCATGAGGGGGGATAAATACGCGTTGTATTCTTTTTTCCTTGACCGATATTTTGTCTCGTTGGATTTTCCTAACAAGGTTTTTAATGGATAACATTTGTGGCGTATTCAAAGAATAAACGTACTCTTTCTTCATTAGAATTTTTTTCCACGAGGGTTTTCCTAATAAGGTTTCGACGATGTATATTCTTTGTATAATGAATGCCCATAACATACATGACATTTATTCTCAAAAAATACTTTTATGTGTATATACCCTTGAAGAGATCAACAATAGCTATTTTTGAATGATCATATTACTAAAATCATCGAAGGTTGATAAATATGTCGAATGAAGGCGATGTTATTTGAAAACTGTACTAGACAATAGAAGACACACTTTACCAAAATTACAATATTAAAGTACATGACAAGGATGAATTGATACAAGAATTGAAATCAAAGGAGCAGTTGTACTCTTTTTGATTCGATTAAGTTTTGTCCCATTGAATTTTCTTGACAAGGTTTTAATAAAGCAGATATTTTGTAATGTGTCATGAAAGGAAGAGTGTTGTAAATGATAAGTAGTGAATGACAATTGTAACCTTATAGCCCTATAAATTATTACAATTATATCAATAATCATTCCCTATAAAATCAAATAAAAAAAATTAAAATCTTACTCCTGAACTTTTTTAAAAAAAGTGCAAATGAATCCAAATAAATTATTGCACTTTTTAATTTGTTCTTTATTTTCAGGAGTAATATTTTAATTTGTTCTTTATTTTATTTTATTTTTTTGTTTTATTTAAATAGAAGGGTATATTGGTCATTTTTCGTTAAAAATGGTGAAAATGATGTTTTCCGCAATGAAACGTTGAAATAAAGACGAAAATGCAAAAAAAAAAAATGAAATATATGGACGTTTTCCACAAGAAGTGTCAAACGTAGGGATGTTTTGTGCTATGTCTTTTATTTAAATAGAAGGGTATTTTGATCATTTTTCGTTAAAAAAAATGGTGAAAATGATGTTTTCCGCAATGAAACGTTGAAATAAGGACGAAAATGCAAAAAAAAAAAATGAAATATATGGACGTTTTCCACAAGAAGTGTCAAACGTAGGGATGTTTTGTGCTATGAAACTTGTTTTCCGCAAAGAAACGTTGAAATAAGAACGAAAATACAAAATAATAAAACGTATGGACGTTTTCCACAAAAATTTTCAAACGTAAGGACGTTTTGTGCTATTAAGCCAATTATTTTATACCATTTTGTTCAATATTTGATTATTTAATAATACATACATGTTAAAGTTAGTGAATGTTACAAAAAATTATTGCTACAAAAAAAGGAGTAATAAATTGACTTGACAAAAAAAAAATAAGGAATAAAAAATATAAATTAATGGACTGAACCGAAAAATTGCAAAGCATAATTGTGAATGATAAGAACTCAACGACAAGTGGACTAATATTACATGCTTAAATACTCATATTAGAAACAAATATGTACAGTTGAGAAATTCATATAATAAAATAAATTTATAGAATGTGAGTTATTGAGTAGTCATTCTACATTTGTGTAGTAATTCGATCCACAACTTCACTTGTTTGAGTTGTTGACTAACATCAAATTGGATGACTTCTCGATCTACTCTTGACTCCAATACATCTGGAAATATCATGTTATCGAATAAATGTTAGAAATTTGTTTGTATCCACTAAGTGGATAATTAGTAATTAATTTCAAAATTGAAAATCTTTTCTTTATCACCACATTGACAACGTTTAATAATGTTCTGGCCCAAGTGGCTATAGTTGAACAAATTTTCCTTTTCATGTTTTCATGCAATCTTCATTATCCACTATAATCATGTAAATGGCATACTCAACCTTGATAAAGGCAAGAAATCTAAGCATGTTTCGATATCTCCATACTATTGGTTTCACTATCGCTTGATTGATAAGACGTTTTTCCTTATATAAGTGCAAGTTTTTCATTCAAGTATAGCGTTCTTTTATTTTTTTTCGCGTTTCTCATACAAATTGTAAATGATCACTGATGCACATATGCCTCAAGTACCTCTACTGCTATTAGATTCCTTATATTAGCATTCGGTAGGTGTCACATCATTGCGTCAACGAGTATTCGTAACTTCATCATTAATTTTCATACATGTATGCACTCATCTCATATTCTAGCTGCATTTCTTCATCTTGATGTTAGAGGAATTGAGAAACACGCTTATTGGTCTTGGATTATATTTGCAAATTTGAGCAAATTTCTACTTAATTTAAGGTAAATATTGTTATTGTTGGTAAAAACTTGAATTTGGAAGCAATGATATTTTTTTAGCCAAGTTAGAGTTGAATCTAAGCAATTGAAGTCTCATTGGATTGCACGGAATTAGTAAAAGGCATTAGGGGAGCAATTATAAGAAAGTCTCAAATTTGGGAGTGGAATTCAATTTATCGAAAGTTTGGAAACTGAATGGCACATTTTCATAACTTGCGGCAGACCAATTTCGAGAAATTATTAACATTTTGAGGACTAACATTGAATTTTTTAAAGTTTCGAGGTCAATATTTAAGATAGTGTCGAAAAAACCAAAATTGGACAATAATTATGAACCAGGGACCAAATTTAAATACACTGAAAAGTTCAAAGTTGACTTCAGTTTGCAGACGGAGTTTCTATATGGAGTTCCACGAGGATCTCATCGGAGTCTTTCATGAATTTTGTTGTCTCCGAAATCAATTTTATTTCTCATATTTTGAGAAAATACTCTAAATGTTAAAAAATAAAATAAAAAAAAAAATTTGATTTTGCCACTATTTGGTAAAGATTTTAATCAAAATTCTAATTTAAGTTAAAATTAACAATTAATTTTAATCACACATTTTATGGGATTTACAACTTTTCAATCATACATTTTATCATCTTTTATCAAAATTTGCAAAAAAAATAAAAAAAAATTGATTTTAATCCTTATCAAACATGGACTTTATAAATTGTAGCTATGGGTAGTGTTTTCATTCTCATTGCTCTGAGTTTCTATCTATTTAATTTTGCTTTAAAAAATGTATTTACAAAAATATCCGATCAAAAAAAGCTTTGAGTGTTTTACAAAGCTAAAGACTGAAAATCATTTCAAAATAGCAAACAAAATGCCCAAGAAAAGTAATATGTTTTAACCCAAAGATTCTATAGGCATGTAAACATAAAATAATTAGGGCATGCTTGGTTTGTGTTTCAGTTTTTAATTTTGAAGATCTGTTTTAAAATTGCTAAAAATAAGTTTGATTTATCATTTTAAAAAATTGTTACTCAAAATATAAAATTAGAAAACATGTTTGATTTGGAATTTTGAAAAATTATTTTTATGATATTTTATTACATGAAATTTGATAATTCAATAAAATAGAACAATTATATATTAATATTATAAGTAAACATTTAAAAGGTTGTAAGTAATATAAACAGTTTAAAGTTGATAAATTTTACAATATTTTTTTCTCATCTTCCCAATTAATCTACCTACCACTTGCCCATCCGCTACCCTCCACCACAACCAAAATGATTAACATAAAATTAAAAGAATAAAAAAGTAAGAAAAAAATAAAAAATAAAAATGGCGCTTCTTCCTCATCCAATTCCGCACTCTATCATCACCCATTGCCATCACCACCCCATATTCTCCCCATTCCACCGTCGCACCATCTAGAAATTTAACTATTTTTCTGTAATCAAATTTCGTAATCCAATATCTTTTTTGTTTTCATTGAAATCACAAGAGTTTTTTAGGGGACTTTAACTATTTTATGCAAATTCTTGTTTTTGAGTGTGCGCGCCTATATATATATATATAGTAAACGATAAAGAATTTTTTTTTTCTAATTGTATTTTTTCATGTAAAAAGAAACAAATGAGAAATTGAGTTGGCAAAACATAGAAAGCAAAAAAATAAAAAACAATTACATGGAATGAGAATTTTTATTTGCGTTCATATAAATATATTTTTCTAGAATTTGTATGTAAATAACAATTATTTTTTTACTATTTTTTTATTTTTCTAGAATTTTATTTTGTTGGAATTTTTTTAATTTCAGATTTTATTTTTTCAAAATTTTTATTTTTTATAATTTATCAATTTTTTAAGTAAAATATTTTGAAGTTTAAAATTTATTTATTTTATAATTTTACGTAAATAAAATTTTATTTAAATGCTTATTTCACATTTTTTTCAGATTTTTTTTTCTTGAATTCAGTAATAAAAGTCAAATGAAATTACAACTTTTATGAATTTGGTAATAAATCAGTTCAAAATTTCATTATCAGCCTAATTTGTGCCAAATTACTCTCCTATGTTTGGCCTTTTGTTTTTTGTTTTTTTTTTTAAATTCATTTTCATCCACACATTCTCTCACAAAATAATATTATACGTAAATTGAAAATATTTCTTATTTTTAATCATACATTTCTCCAACTATTCAAAAACTCATTTTTTTTTTTCCTTCCAAAATTTCATTAAAATGAAGCCCAAACATCTGGGGACTTTTGAAATGAAAATTCTAAATGGAATTTATAAATCTTCTCTCTCTAGATGATGAATCAGCAACAAAACACAATCGTGGACCAAATGGCAAATTAAATTAAGAGAAACGAACAATTCCCTGCATAACAGGCACCACGAGGGTGTTGAGTTGGTAGCACTGCATTTTTTATTTTTTATTTTTGGTAAAAATCAATGAAATCCTGTCTTGTGTTTATCCATAAAAGTTATTTGTTCTTGTAACATGGTTCGAAATGAATAATTGGATAGTGGAGCGAGCACAAGGGAGCTATGGTGAGATAATGTTAGTCTAAATTAAAATTCTTGTAAATGAAATTATTTGCACAAGTTTCTCTTTATCATCTTTACATTTACTAGACATCAGATTAAAGTTGATTAGTGAAACATAATCTCGCTTGTTATGGACATAATTTTTAATGAAATATTTTAACGGCATAAACCATATTTACTGTCAAAAGCTAGAGGATTGATGAACACCCACAAATTTCCAAAGCATCAAGGCCATGTTCGACTGCACAGTACAAGTTTCCAAAGTATATCTCTATTTTAAATTTACGTCCTGCCCAATTCAATCCAACGCCTTAAATATAAGAAAATCACTGAATTATCCAAAAGGAAAATACTCTTAATGTTCCAAAACATCAGAGGCATGGACATAACTGAACAAGAAAATATACCATAAATAAAAGCAAATTACTTTATTCTCTGAAGTAGTAACAGTACAAATATAGAGGCTGAGGAAAGGTAAATAACTAAAGAGAGATTAGACCTTCCCTAACAAGGAGGCCAAAGATTAGAACAAGCAAACCAATTGTAATGCATTGAGTTGGAGAAACCAGAGTCTGGGAATAAGCAGAAAGCGTGAGTACTGCACCTACGATTCCAATCAGAAATGCGCTTTTGTTCTGATCCATTTTTTTCTGCCTTTCCTTCTCCTTCCTTCCAAATCTGATCAACAATTTTTTTCTCAGTTTCAGATCTCTACTAGGAAAGGGGGAGTACTTTTAAGCTAAAAAGTCAACTCTTTAGAGGATATTAATGAAAATNTTCCAATCAGAAATGCGCTTTTGTTCTGATCCATTTTTTTCTGCCTTTCCTTCTCCTTCCTTCCAAATCTGATCAACAATTTTTTTCTCAGTTTCAGATCTCTACTAGGAAAGGGGGAGTACTTTTAAGCTAAAAAGTCAACTCTTTAGAGGATATTAATGAAAATGAATTCATTGATCAAGCTTTTAGACACGTGTCATTATCCCATTCGTCCCATTCGATTAGTTTTTTCTTAAGCCCTTTCCTTGGTCAATGGCCCTTCTCACTTTGATGAGGCCATGGGTCGCGGTGGGTTGGGATATGACGGTAGGATAAGGAGTACAACTATGCTACTTGTACCAAAAAGCTTAACAACTTTTTCTGATAAAACGCCACATGTTGACCCCCTAATGAGACGTTTTATCAACAAAGTTGTCAAACTTTTCAGTATAAGTAGAATAATACTAAGGCGTGCAACCTCTTATTTCCATTGACTTTGTCCCGTTGCAGGTGCTCTCTCAATAGGGGGCCACCATGTGGCATTTAATCAACAAAATTGTCAAATTTTTGGATGCAAGTAAAATAATTCGAAGGCGTGCAACCTAGCTATGTCAACGAATCGAGTCCGAGTCGAAAAAAAAAAGCTCGAGCCGA
>CAIGRO010273897.1:0-19849 GCA_903798355.1 Fraxinus baroniana | reverse complement strand
AAAAGCAAATCCATGAGGACTTAGGTCCAAAGTGGACAATATCATACCAGTGTGAAGATATGTGGTGTCCATAAACCCAACAGCTTTGAAATATTCGAAATTTACAGATTGGTTCCTTAACTTATGCTCTTCAGTTCTAAATTAGAAAATAACGGCTAACAGTGGGAATCTAGGGTGTTACATCTGTAAACATATAAAACTTCAAAACAATATCAAAGCAAAATGTGTAAAAAATCACTTAAAAATAGAAAACAAGGGTAGAATCGAGATCAAGAAAAAGAATTTCAATAGTGTTCAAAATATTTTGTTAGAGGAAAAAAAAATGAAAGATGACATAAGCAGAAAACCATGACTTATAAGTGGTCCTACTACAATGAGCACAAATTTTATGAGCTCACTGCACGTGGTTTCCTGTAAACAAACAATCCAATATAAAAACTGGACATTTAGGCATTTATACATGGAAACATGAACATGCACAATGAGATGTATGATATGATACAACAACACAAAGTTAAAGAGCAACGAAAGAGTCTTACTTGATTCTTTTACACGATTTTCAATCATAAGCACTGGCTTGCTAAATGATTCACTTGCATACGGGTCAGCCTCCCAACTAACAGACTTCTGCCCCCCATTCTCTTTAGTAGCATGACTCCAGTCAATCCCTTTAGTACCTGGCTCCTCATTAGTAAATAATCTTTGATCAGGCACTTCAACGACAACCTTAATGGGCGGTTGATTACTGAGTCCAAAATGAACTGGCTTTCGTGATCCAACACCTTGACCAACCGGCTTGGTCTTTGATATATTAGACTCAGGGCTTGCTATCCACTTCTGCGCATCTTCCCATTTTGAAGGAGCAGGTTTCGAAAAAGAAGCAAGAGGCACTCTTTGAAAAGCCCACGCGGACTTTAAACCTGCACCATCAAGTCCACTATCATAATGCACATCAACATTGTCTGGAGACCTAATTCTTGAACTGCCCAGCGAGTAATTGCTCACTCTACCTTCACCAATCGTCGCCAAGGAGGCCAATGAATTAACTCTCTCTGATGTCATAGCTCTCACAAAGCTCACTTACAAAACCATACACTGAATCATCAAACACCCAAAAAAAAAATCTAAATTAGAACATTTTTCTTGTAATCGAGTTGATCATTAAGGTTCAAAACAATAAGAATTACTAGAAGAAATATTTTTTTTCTTCATAAATTAAATTAAACAAAAATCCCAGGTGCCTGATCGTTTATGGAAATAACACAGAATCCATTTTTTATTTTGGTTCTTCATTACATTTATATCTGATGTGAAACAGAAAGGGATTAATAGAAAATCCGATAAGTTCAAGGATCGCACTGCAACAAAAATTACATAAGATCCCACATGATGAAGAACAAGTGTTGGAGCTCCAAAACATATAAATTTTCTGTCATCAACCATTCAAGAAATATCAAAATGATCTCCCAAATGTATTTATTTTTTACCATATGTCCTCAGATAAAGTTGTTTCCACATACAATTATACAAGTCTAAAAGCTTAATGTTAGAGATGCCACTATGTATATCATTAAATTGTATCTTCAAAGTGCAGGGCCTGTAGGCAGAAATATTTTCCATCGGAAGCCTGACCTTGCACAGTTTTAATAAATGCGGGGTGGTGCGATTTGACATATTATGTCTTCAACAATACACAGGCGCACTATTGGAAATCAAGGAACAAACAAAGCGAAATACAAACACAGTTTATACTACCCAAGCCCCCCAAACAAAATTAAATATAAATGGAACAAAACAGGAATTTCTGATTAGTGTGCAGGGTACAACTACTATAGCCTGCGATATAAAAAAACCCTGTTCGACCCGATTGAACATTTGCGATTCGACGTCCGGGCTGGGTTGAAAAGTGAAAACATTAGAAGTACCTGAATCATGGATCTTAGAAACATGGGAAATTCAATGCCCGGATCATCTTCTTTCTTGTTTTGGGTTCTTTTCGACTACTGAAGAGTAAGAGTAATTAGCAAAAGAAATACAAACCAAGTGCATTGAAATCTTGAAAGGGAAAACGTTAGGTCTGGGAATGCAGATTTGACGGATCCAAGTTGATTTCTTCAAGCAACACAAGAACAGAAAGGACAAGCAAAAACAGTAAAAACTCTGTATTGAAAACAAGATGAAGTGAAAATGAAATGTCCTACTGTCGCTTTCAACACGCGAACGTCATTGGGAAGAGAAGTGTAAAGAAAATTGTATATTAAAGGTTGAACCCCCCTTGAAGCCCCCACCTGCCTGCCATGGACCTTGATGAAAAAAGTAAATTGCAGATTATATTTTCAAGAGTGTAAGGTAGAAGACTGTTTGTACACTTGTACTTATCCAAAAATCAAATCCATATTTCAGGATTCGAACAATGGACGCGACAATCTCAAGTAAAGAAAATTGTATATTAGCCATCACTAAGATATGAGTTAATTATCCTAATAATCAGTTAAATTTATATATGTACTTTCAACTCCTCACTGAAATTTTAAATGTCTCAATTTTGAATTTTTAATCATTAAATTTATCAAAATATTGGACGTGACTTTACACACTAACATGAAATCTGTTTCACCTCTAACGTAATTTGTAACATGACATAAAAAACATACAGGTGGCGCTCGAACGCCATTACAAAAATTGTCGAGTAAGAAATACATTTTTATTGTTCATTATACTTTTTAAAATATCATTGATTGTTTTTTAGATACTCAAGTTATGGACACTAAATTTGTAAAATTGACATCGACCTGTCCTAAAAATTTATGAATGATATTTCAAGTATCACTTGCATACACCAAAATTTAATTATTTTTTTTTCTTGCCATTTTATTTTATTCCTCTTCATCATTCTGTTTTTAATTTGCAGTTGTAAATGTTAATCAGTATTTAACTAACAAATTTTAGATTGTCCAAATTAACTTCAAACGATATAATGCATAATGTGATCAAATTAGGGAGATCAAGTATCAAAATGTTTATACTTTAATATGGAAGAATATGTCTCTATAGAATCGTAATTTCGCAAGTTCTACCTTCTATACTTGATTCTCCCCTAAAAAACTTAGCTTGAATATAGATCAAATATGAAAAGAATTGCAACAAAACTCAAGTATATTGCAAAATGTCTTGAAACATTTCTTTATAACATATTGTAAAAATTAAAATTTGTCGTGTACGAGTGATACTTGCAACAATATTCCTAAATTTTCAAGACAGATCGGTGTTAGTTTACATATTTATTAATCAAAATTCGATCACTTTAAAGTATAGTGAGCTTCAAATGCGTTTTTACAACATAATGTGCAATTGAAGATGTTTTTTAAAGTATAGTTAGCAATCAAAAACGTCTTTCTTACGTGACAATTTGTACAATGATATTTGAGCGACACTTGTGCATTTCGTCTGCAAGTCACGATTTTGTTAGAGTTGTGAAAATGATTTCATGTGTGAGTAAAGTCTTATGTTTTGATGAGTTTAGTGTCAAAACTCGACATCTAAAATTTTATTGAGCATTCAAATGACAAATATAAGTTTATTGATTATTGGACAATTAACTCCTAAAATTTGAGCAAAATTTCAATTGGAGCATTAAATTTTAATTAATCTCAATTGATCACTAATTATTTAATTTGCACGTCATAAAAGTTGTGTGATATAGCAACTTATCATTAAAGTTTTAAAATAAAAAACACGACTTTTTAATATTTTAATTTTAACATCAATGATATTGTCATAACCTTATCTTACTATTCTCGCTTCTCGAGTGGTGTGCAACGACATTTTTATTTTTATTTTAACTAATCAAAAGGAAATGCAACTACTATTTTAAACCATGTTTGATCGAGGTTTTTTATAATAAATTTTGTGAAAAGTGATTTTTTTCGAATGTATGATCGAAAAGTATAAGAAAATTATGAATCCACATTTAAAAAATGGGTGTCAAACATATCCTAAAGCATATGAGCAAAATCTGGAAACTATATAGTACCATATTTTTTTAAGTTACCGTTTTAATAAATCAAATTTAAAGTTTGTTTGTATAAAAATCAAATGATAATTAAATATTGTTCGCAATAAAATAAAATTAATATACCCACCCCTACCCTCACCAAAATTCAAACTATTCTCTCTCTACCTCCGTTATCTCTCTCCCCCTCCACTATCCTTCGACAACCACGGTGATGTTGCAACCGGTGAGAGTCGTCGATGCAGCCATGACGATGTTGTTGTTGCTCTGCGCTAAGCAACGATGTCGCTTGACGTCGTTGTTGCAGCGATGATAACAAATGTAGCAGTCATTGTCGTTGCGCTCAGAGCGTAGCGATCATTGTTGATATAGCGGTCATCGTCGATTTTTGGGCGATCTAAGGTTATGATGGTTTGTCATCTCTACGCTCTGAGTGCAACGGTCATTCTCTATCGGATCTAGTTTGTGATTGATGGTTGACCAATTTTTGGGCAACGATGGTGGTGGGTGTGAGAGCCATTGCTAGTGGTGGAAAATGAGGGGAAAATTTGGAATAATGATTGCCGGGGTTTTTGGGGTAGTTGGTGGTGGTTTGAAAATGGTGACATTGTTTTTAGTTGGTGGTGGTGATAGCGTGGCGGTGCTGGTAAGGTGGTGGCGGTGATGTTGATGATGTTCGGGGTGGTCGTGGAGGTCTGCTTATCATAGTCAAAGTCAAATTGAGTTTTATTTTTTAAAATATTCCATTTAACGTGTCTTTTTATTTTTTTTAATTAACTAATAATGAAGATGACATCGTCCTGTTCGCTTTACCTCTAGTCCCAGTGTCCCACTCTATATTATCACCTCTCTCTTGCCCCTTCACATGTACTTCGCTCCATTTTATCCTTTTCTTGTCCCTACTCCATTGTTCGATCCCTCTAACCTTAAATACTATAATGTTTTTATAGGTGTTAGGCTTACGTTACATCTTATTTGGGTGTGATTGACGGTGCAATGTCATTTTCAACTCCAAGATATAATTGCACTATGTAATATTAACATGTATTGTGGAGCAGACTTGATATCCAAATTGTCAATTATCCATTTGAATGGCTATACCTTTCAATAACTAACAAAACCTTGGATAGCACGTAGTCTATAGAATAAACTAATATATCTCGAAAATATTAAGTATTGGGTTTTGTGATCCAAATTCGGTCTAGTGCTTTGTGTTTTAGAGTATTGGACTTGAAAATGTCAAAATAGGGTCCAATAAGGAAAAGTGATGGATTGACGGCGATGGACGGTCGCTCAACTCCCGCTTCAGCGAGAAACAAAATTGGAATAGGCCGCGAATTTTTTTCCTTATTTTTCGATTTTACGCGATTTTTTGACATAATTACCATGTTTTAGAGTTTTTGACGATTTTCTTAAAATTAGTGGACTCTTTATTCAGTTTTATAAGCAGAATATTATATAAATTATATTATCCCTCCATTGGTTGTTAATAAAGTATCATGTTCCTCTGTCAATTCATTTTCTGTTTGTTTTCTTTTTAATCTTGTTTTTCTTTGTGCGACCTATACTTCAAATTGCGTTATGTCACATCCTCGAATTCTTAACATTAAGCAATGTCTTTATTTGGTTTATGACTATATTTACTACTTCCTGTGGCAAAAGATATACTTAATCGTGTGCTATTTGCTAAGTACATAAAAACCCAACAATTTGAGAATAACTATATTGTAAAATGACTTCTGTCACGCCTCAAAATTGAGGCTTGAGAAGAAGCCTACACCTCAAAACTAAGGCTCAAGAAGAAGCCAAAACAAAAGGCCCGCACTCTGTGTCATAAAAAATCAAATCAAATTCATAAGTAAAGATGACGAATCGACGCCTCACTCAAAGTGCCTTATGTAAGCAGAAGCTCCATGGCCGAAGCGAGGCGCTACCTGCTACAAAACAACAATAGAGCGGTGATCCACCGCTTCATATAAATCACTATATAAGTGGTCGAAACTCTGAAGTCAAAGCACTATCTAAGTGGTTGAAACTCTAAAGCCGAAGTACCATGTAAGTGGTGAAGTCCTGAAGGTGAAGTACTATATAAGTAGCTGAAGCCCACATTACCAAAGCGAAAGCCTCCTAACCATAAAGGAGTATCTTTCATATTCACCCCTCCTAAGAGATCTTAGGCATAAAGGTCTTATGCGAATGATTGATGTGACCTATATTGTAATAGAAGAATGTCAAATCTTGTCAGTTTACTGCATAGGTATCAGACTTAGGCCCTAGTGTGGCTACCTTCTCAAAGTGCATCAAATGATGCATGGCCTAGTACGTGTGATATGATGCCTACGATGGGACCCTTCGAATAAGGAGATGAAGCCCGCGTCTCTTCATCCAACGACTGCCACTTCATCTCTACTACTATAAAAGATACAAATCATGCCACTTGAATGGTAATGCAACTCAAAACACTACAAGCTTTGTAAGATTATTCTCTCTTATTATTACATACTCTCATACACACACCTGGTGCCCGAACACGTAAGTGGCTCACGTCTAAAGCACATACCACGTCCAAATATAAATATTTCATCAACTGACTTGATTGTCAGAGTGCACGCGACTGCCTCCCCACCACCGGAGAAGGCCACGTGTGATTAACATTTTGTTCAAGTGTGTAAAAGCAAGCTTACGTTGACGTGAATGGAGTTGGGATACTGTTGACCCATTTTTTTGAGGTCAACAACTTCGCCTAATTTCATCTTCTAGTTTATGTTCGAATCACGTGAAATAGACTAGCTTTAATATCACATAATCATTCCGATTCTTTCATCTCAAAACTCTCAGATGATAACTATTTGAATTATTGACAGAATCTACATTTATGTCATCATCTCATATAAAAAGGCATCATATACTCATTACCTTCTTTTGCTATTACCCACTTATCACGTCTCTCTATAAAAATAAAATATAAAGGTTATTGCAAGTTAGTTGAACTTTAAAAAGGTATCTTAAATGGTCTGATCTAAATTAATATGTGAATGTAGAATTATTGAACTCTCCGTTGGTAATACGTATTGAAGAAAGGGGTAGAATAATATAATTTATATTAGGTTTATATTTGGTACACATTAAAATTTTTATTCTCATTTTTAACCATACATTCTTCAATATAATAATATTTTCCATGACATTAATAATTTTTTCTTATTTTTCAACCACACATTCTCCATCAATCTACTATTTCAGAATAAAATAATGTGGCTCAAACACATCATAGAATTGGACATAAATACTTGAAAATAAATTCAAAATCTTTGTTCTTGGCGAGAATGAAGCCTCTTGCATTATAAGACTCGTCAAGTATTAAAACTTTTATCTGATCAAGACTAAAAAGCTATGAGAAGCATATATTTACTGTTTACTACAATTCTCAAAGTTTACTGTTGAACTTAGAAGCATCGAAGATTTTGTTGAAGTCACCCGTTTTCAACAATCTATTGTAATCTATTTGAAATAATACATATTGAATAATGGAATAATGAAAGAGGCAACATATTATAAATTATACTAGAGTTTGATAGAAATAACTCAAAAGTGAATTTCGGGACATTAAAATTAAAAATTGCACAATAACAAAGCTAATACAAAGACGGAAAGAATTTTATTGTAAATTAAGAATATAGAGAGAATTGTGTGAAAAAAATGAAGTAGCGAAGATATATATATATAATTAATTATTCCACCCCACCCCACCACACTATGCAAAAATCTCCAGAAATTCAAATCTGAAAATCACACCACCCCCCGACCCACTCTCACGACCACGCCGAAACCGCTCTGACGACTGTTCAGTGTGATTATCTGTGACTAATTGTGACCAAGTGTGTATTCAATGTGACTATTTGTGACCAAATATGTGTTCAACATGACTGATTGTGACCAATTTTGTGTTAATTGTGATCATATATGATAAAGTCACAATCGATCACAATTAACACAGATGTTGAAAAATGCACTATATTACATTAACAAATTACCATAATTAGAAGACATATATTCTTGAAAAAGAGCAGGGTCATTTTAGATCAAAATCCGAACTTCATCAAAATCATCATCATCACTTTCATCAATCAAATAATCGTCAACTATAATTTCGGACTTTGATGTGGCGACAAAGCCGTGGAAACAGAGAAATTAACAATCAACACTGATTGTTTTCATTAATAAGTTCCCCTAAATCATTTGAAGCAGCCATTTGTTTGTTTTTACTCAAACCCCTAACATATTTACAAGATGAATTAAAATCTCAGCAACAAAAGTACAGAGTGAACAAAATTATCTTTAAAACCCCAAAAATTCCCGATAATTTCAGATTTATTTTAAGTTTCAACTAATAAATTCAACAAGGCTTCAAACTTTTGCCCTTTATTTTACTAGATTCCTCCTCAAAAAGAAAAGGCAAGAGAAAACCAACTATCAAGATTACATAGCCTGCGTCTTGCCCAATATCTCTATGTATTTAATTATATAAAAAAAGTATTAACACATTAAGGTCTACCTTCATTACGTAAAGAAATACAAACCATAAATTTGAAAAATAAAACATGAAATACCAGGTAAAGTGGAAAAGTTGGCATATCTAAACCCGTAGCAATAAATACGATTACAATTTACAAACCCAAGAAAAACCCCCACGACACCACCGTAGATTCACACTAGCATCATCACTGCGACGCCACCACACCACCACAGATTCACACCAATCGTCAGAGCAACCACAAAAACCACGACAAGAGAGAAGCACGAGAGAGAGAGAGAGAATACCGTAAAATAGAGGCGGACCTTGGGGTTCTTCGACGACGACGTCGCTTTAGATGTTGTTGCAGCAGATATACCATTTCAATTGCCGCTTCGATTGTTGTGACGATGACGAGAGAGAGGATAACTGCAGCGATGAGGTGGCAACGTCGATTTTGATTTGGGAGACGGTGCAGAGAGAGAGAGAGAGAGTTTGGGGGAAATGAGGTGGGTGGAGGGAGGTGGGGTTGATTTCTAAATTAATTGAATCCAATAACATATTTATTTAATAATATATTTATTAAAACATCTGATTTTTGAAAAGAATAACTTTTCACCTGATTTTTAAATATAAATCTTGAAAAGTAGGGTTTCACGTAATTTTTCATATATATATATATATATGGTTTCCTTAAAATAAAAATAAAAATAACATTATAGTTTGACAGCTCGTGGGCCTGGTCCATGAGCTTTGATATGGTCAAATCATGCGTTTCACAATATGGGGCTCGCCTTAACATGATCTCGAGCGGTTCATTCGCAAGTTCGGCCCATTTACCATCCATAACTCCATCGGTAAGACCTAATCATTGCCTTTGACCATTTCCTCAACATTTTTGGCAAAAGATTAATCCCATCTTGCAAGCCAACTCAAAGGGCAACATATTCAAAGATGGAGACATTAGCACTTTCAAGAAGGAATGCGTTAGTGTCATTGACAAATGGATGACTGAACTGAAACAAAAATAGAAGTTGAGTGACTAAAATAAACTTCTGTAAAAGTTTTGAGTTAACAATAGTCATTTGTTACACAATTGTGTGGCTGGAAATGGCGGCAAAACTCGAAGTCCATAGAAATCTACGTGTCATATCATTATGTGGTTCATATCACACGAGCAGCATCATGCATCGCACAATCCAGATTTCATCAGATATGCTATCGACAATCACTTTGAATCTCATCTCAAAGTCGGGATCCAAGTAAAACACCAACCTAAATTTCGAAGATGGCTATTTCGAATTCACTCGACTGGCCATTATCTTCTGTAGACGCAACTCTACAAGTAACCAAAAATCTCGCAATCCCACCTCATGTCGTTCCTCTAAAGCCCAGAACTTTATGTTGGGTCTTGTGCTCAAAAAGTATAGTTGCCAAATCTTTATCGTCCGGTTGTTCATCACCCGTACTGGAAGATGCGAGTACGACCACCAATGCCGCTCGTGTTATTGAGGTCGGCTTGAAACTTCAACGCGATTTTCACGTGCCGGATTCTGGGGAACTCAATGCTGTAATATGCAGTTTGTTTGGAGATTCTCAAACTGAACAACTCGCATACGATTATTATGAGAAAGCTAAAGCAAAACCAGATTTTACTCCTCAGAAATCGACGCTAAATCTTCTCGTCAGGTACTTGATCAGTTCAAAGAACTGGGGTTCATTGTTTTCATTCTGTGAAGATGTTAAGAAGTTCAAGGTCCTGCCAAGCAGTTCAGTGTGTTGTAGATTAATTAATACGTGCACTAAAGCAAGAAAATTGAAGCTTGTAAATAATTTGCTACAAGTTTTCTTAGTTGATGTTGAAATTGCTGTTTTAGCCTTCGACTCCGCGATGAAAGGCTATAACAGTTTGCATATGTATAGCAGCACTATTGTTTTGTATGAAAGGATGAAATGTGCAGGCATTATTTTGGACCCTTCTTGTTACTATCACACAATGGAAGCTTGTCTTAAAATGGGACACTACGAAAGAGCTGTTGCGATCTTTCAAGAATTCAAGAATGGAAAATGTGAAGTTGTTCCCTTGAAAATTCACACGAAGATTTACTACATTTTGTGCATGTCTTTGGGGAAGTTGGATCGTTGTTTTGAAGCGCTCGAGTTCTTGAGAGAAATGCCAAAGAGAGGCATCCGAGAGGATCATTCAATTTATTCCTCACTGATAAGTTCGTTCGCAAGTGTTGGCGAAGTTAAAATGGCTGAAGAACTTTTAGAAGAAGCCGAGAGCAAGAAAATGCTGAGGGATCCAGCTCTGTTTTTGAATCTCGTGTTGATGTACATCAAAGTCGGGCAATTGGAAAGGACTCTCGATGTTGTTTCTGTTATGAAACGGATAAATATCAGAGTGTCTGATTGCATATTTTGTTCAATTGTCAATGCCTTCAGCAAAAGAAAAGGGCTTAAAGCTGCAGCAGAAGTTTACGAACATCTTCTATCCCGAGGGTGTGAAGCCGGTCAAGTGACCTATGCCTCGGTTCAAAATATTTATTTCCGACTCGGATTGTATTCCAAGGCAGAGATGGTATTCTCTGAGATGGAACAAAAGGGGTACGATAAATGTGTGGTGGCATATTCTAGCATGATTTCCATGTATAGTAAGACCGGCAGGCCGAGGGACGCAATGAAACTTGTAGCTAAAATGAAAGAGAGAGGTTGTGAACCGAACGTGTGGATATACAATTCTCTATTGGATATGCACGGTAGAGCGTTAAACTTGAAGCAAGTCGAGAAGACTTGGAAGGAGATGAAACGAAGAAAAGTTGTTCCCGACCGTGTCACGTACACGACTGTGATAAGTGCTTATAGCAGGGCAAGGGAGTTTGAAATGTGCACAAAATTGTTTGGTGAGTTTAAGATTAATGGAGGGGTGATTGATAGGGCAATGGCTGGTATAATGGTTGGTGTTTTCTCTAAAATGAATAGAGTGGATGAATTGGTTAAGCTTTTGCAGGATATGAAGATGGAAGGAACTAAATTGGACGCCAGACTTTACAGATCAGCAATGAATGCATTGAGTGATGCAGGGCTTTCTATTGAAGCATATACTCGGGGGTGGGTACAGGCGGGGTGAATTAAAGCATACTCTCCATTCAGTAGATAGAGAAAATAATCAAGATTTCGTCATCGGCAACCGAACTTTTGAGCTCGAATCGATTGGTATTAGCCAAATGGTTGCACCAATAACTTATTCACGATTGTAAATCACAGAGCAAGAGCTCTTTAAGTCTACCTAGTCGCACTTCTTCATTCATCCATTTAGGCTTGACTATGAACACTTGGGAAGAGTTTGTATCTATGTATGTTACTTGACATATTGCAAAATTGAAATTAAGGAATACCAAGAGAAATTGATAACCAAATTCATGGCAATGTCTTAAATATTTTATACGAAACAATCTTTATCTCAAAAGAAAGTCGTACCATTTGTTGACAACCTATTGTTCCATTAGCAAGTTGGTCGTTAACTCACATCAAGCAAGTTCGTATCGAGTTTTTGTTGCAATACAGTTCTCAATAATAAAAAGTATTCAAATTTTCATAAAGGTATCACGCGACCTTCATGAAAACATGCATCACTTCAAATTTTTTGACTCGAACATACATCATTAAGTAAAACGCTTCATGAAGTTAGACATTCGAGGGTTGTATGACAGAGATTTAGACAGTTTATATCATTGCAGACCGATTGTGATACTACAGCAATGTTAGAATCTACTCGTTGAATTTTTATAAAAAATGTTGGAACCGACTTGCTACTAAGATAATAGGTTACATACCAATGGTGCAAATCACTTTTTATTTATGCAATATTATGTCCAATTACATCATTAACTCAATTTTCAAATGACTCGTCATAATAAAACATCAACTACTAGGCAGATAATTGTTCGAAAGTGAAAACAAGCGATCGACTTGTTTGAAATTACGATAATATCAATGTGCATGGAAGTTATTTTCGAGTGCAGGTTCTTGGAATTGAGGGTTAGGGTTAGGCAATTGGAATGGAGGGATGAGGGTAGGAATTTTTTGACCTTTTTTTTTATTCACATGGGTCTCACATGGACCGCACTCTCACGTGAGTATAAGTGAACAAGGATATCAATTTAGTTCTGTGGATTATTTAGTCCCTATTTGGTATAGATTAAAATCAAGATTTTAGTAGATTTTGATAATGACATGCGTGGTTGAAAACTTGTGAATCTCATAAGACGTGTAATTAAAATTAATTGTCGACTTTAACTTGAGAGTAAAATCAGATTTTAATTTGAAACAAACATGAGCTTAGAGCCCGTTTGAGCCACATTATAATGATAATGAGAATGAAAAATATAGTCATTATTGGGCCCACACAAGAGATAGAGAGTTTGAATTTTAATGTTGATGTGATGGATAACGGTCATATTTTTCATTTTAATGAAGAAAAAATGTGGCTCAAACAGGGCCTAAATAAGAATCCATTAGTAAATTTGAGATTTTTCTTCCTAAATAGTCACAATATTAACGGAGGGTAATTGTTATGTCTCTCCTTCAGGACAAAGAAGGTAACCTCAAAAGATATCAAGGTAGACGTAAAAATCTACACTAATTTAACTTATTTTCCTTAGCATCTATTCGAGGAATTGTAATTTTTGGAGAATGTGTGATTAAAAGAAGGAAGTTTTTGGGTTTATGTATAATATTATTTTATTGAAAAATGTGTGGTTAATAAGAAGAAAGAGAAAAATGAATTATAATTCACCGAGAGCCCAACCGGACTTATTTTGCCTAGAGAGGGTGATTTGTATAAGCTCAGACAAACATGCCCCTCCCACTCTCTCACACAACTCTCACCTGTTCCACTTCTTCTGAGAGCTTTCTCACTCAGAGAGAGCATAATCATACTCATTACTCTAGGGCTCTCTCTCTCTCTATGCGGAGAATAATCATATTCATTCTTTAGGTTTTCTTGTATACACAATACAACTCCAAGATGGTGGGCCCGCCACCCCAATCTCAGTCTCAACCAGCACCTGAAGAAGAAGCTTTAAAGAGAAACACGGATTGCGTTTATTTTCTTGCTTCCCCTTTAACTTGCAAAAAGGTCCCTTTTCCTTCTTTGAAATTTAATTTCATGATTATTTTTTCAGATTGGAACATATAATTCAATTCAGTTGGGTGGATTGGAATATAAATTCATTTCGCACGTATACATATATACTTTTTTGTAAAGTAATGTGGGTTTCCTTCCCTGGTTAGATCCTTGCCGGAAAATAGGTTTTTGTTAATGGTAAAGGATAATCGGAGTTACAGTAAGATAAGTTGTTGGATCTTTAAAAATTTAGTTCGACCATAGAAATAACCTACAATTTTTCTCGAATGTTTTCCCTTTTAAGTCCTTAAAATGGTTGAAGTTGTAGATTATCTCTTCTGTACATTGATTAATTTCTATGAATAGGTTTTCAATATGGATGCACCTACTGTTAGTAAATAATCTAATGTGCATTTTTAATAAATCCTAAATATAGGGATATTTGTGTAGTTTTATATCATGGTTGGACGTATAAATATACGAGAGTCGCCCTGATTATTTTACCCATTGTTTTGGCAAATTGAGTTTCTTTGAATTGAAACTAAGGGGATGGAGAGGGGGATGGGGATAGGGTAGGCTCTCATCATGGAATGAATTATAATGCTCAAAGTTTATTAGGTTTCTATCATTATAAAGCTTTTGCGGGTAATTATTTGGCTTGGTATTGGAACAACCTGAGAATCTTGGAAGTACGGTTTGGTTTAGTGGCGGAATCTACAAATCATAGAATGAAATCAATGAATGGGAGAAAGATTGCTCAGATGATTCGTCCCTCATGTATTTTTGTCTTTTAGCGAGTTTACTGGATTTGCTGCATTCTTTGTTATTGTGGTTTTTGGTTATATCAATTATTCTGGTCAATTTACGTTTATTTTAAAGAGATTAGTATGTCAGTATCCACGTGTTTAGACATGAATTGGGCCACAATTAATGGATAAAGCGAATTTAAATGCCTAACGCATTTTGAAAAGGGTTCCATATTCCAGTTTTACATGAGATTTGTCACCTTTTCATCTAAAGGATGGGTGATATTGTCCCAAATACTTGAGGCATTCACTTATATTATAAACATGTGTTTATCGGGTGTGTCTTGCATGTTTAATTCTCTTTCTGGAAATCAAGAACCACATAGACATGTGCTTGTTAGTATTATGGCCTTTATGATATATTTTTAGAATTATTGGTAGTAAGCTCTTGCCCTTTATATCATTTGCCTTAGGGACAAATTTTGTGACATGCAATTGACTGATTTGTTACCCCAATCTCATCCTCAAACATTTTAACTCTTTTTGTGCAAATAAATCACTACTTAGACAAAAAAAATTCCCTGCTTTTTGAAAGTAATAAATGCCTTTTGCTGGCATTGTCTTGTCTCCATTCTCTGATATTGGTCTACTTGATTAACTAGAAATGGTTTTTGGTTTTGAAATAGTTATCATTTTGATTGATTTGCTTTGCAAGTCAACTTAGTATTTTCTAGTTGCAAGAAGCTTGTGCTATTGCTTATCACTTTATAGCTGTCAAATTTCTTTTTATCTCTTCCCTTTTTCCTAAGTAAATATATAATATTTGTATTTTTTATTTATTATGTCTACAGGGAACTGAATGTGAGTATCGTCATAGTGATGTTTCACGGATGAACCCAAGGGACTGTTATTTCTGGTTACATGATAATTGCTTAAATCCGAAGTGCGGATTCCGGCATCCGGTGAGTTATTCATGGACTGAACTTGTGCCTATTTAGATTTGGCTTACTTTTTAACTGATATGTCAGTTACTCTATCTCAGTTTAAAGAAAACATGTATGATACTCAATTCTGAATAAGTTATTAGCAAACAACGATTTAATTTTTATTTTTTGTTCCCAGCCACTTGATGGATTGCTTGGAAACCAATTGCCCATTTCTGCCGGATCTTCAATACCTCCATCACAGGTTGCTACAGCATCTCTTGCACATGTTACTCACACTTCTGGTAAACAAGTGGCACCCTGCATATTCTTCCAGAAAGGGTTTTGTTTAAAAGGTGATTGGTGTCCATTTTTGCACGGACCAAATGCTACAAGTAACAAAGCCGCTCAGGTTCCAGGAACAACTGCTTCTGCTGAGCCCGCGACTTTTAAGCACGGTCTTGGTGAACTTGAAAATGGCACACAAGAGAAGAAGGTCCCATATATAAGTGTGTCAAAATCAGTTGAGCTGCCTCTACAGGCAAAATCAACAGTGGAAGTAGAACCTGCTCCAATTAGAAACAAACTTGCTACGAGCAGAAAGATACAACTGACGTCTGGCATCAATAATGAGTTTTCTAGATACAGGCCAAGTGGTCCTCCTGCCAACAATAGAAACACAGTTAGTGGGTCCAGTCTTGTGCAGCAGCCTAAAATGTTTGAAGAACGAGGTGGTATGGAAAGTAAGGATGCAGAAAAAATCTCAAGGGAACCCTCCCCAGGTTTTGATGTTCTTGTGGATAATGAGCTTGGAGATTCTGATTACTATCCTAGTGAAGATGAATATAGAATGACGAGAGATCACAAAGAGTGGAATGAATATGATATTGGCCATTCTGCTGATTACAGTTCATTTGCTGATGGTGACCTCGAAAGAATTCGTACTCATCGTGGTTGTGACTCATATGAGAGCGTTCAGGGTCTTTATGCTTGGGAGCAACGCAGAGGTTCACTCGAGAGGACGCCAGAAGGGTCTGCTTATCTAGAAAGGAGGCGATATGCTGGGGTTGATAGCCCTGATCAGGTTGATGAAACAGATCTAAGACATCGTCTGTCAAAACATAGGAGGTCCAATGGTCTGAAGTCTCTCATTAGCGATGAATTTCCCCAGGATAAGTATGCTAAGGATCTAAGCTACCATTCACGTGGAGATGAACTTGTACCCAAAAATGAAAGTTCTCTTGGAAGTCGCCTTCGAAGAAGAATAAATCTTCCTGGAAAATCATCGACTCTAATTGATGGGAGAGACTTTCACCTAGGTACGGAAATAAATAGGGGAACTGATCTTGGTAGACTGTCTCCAGGAAGGACACGTCTCTCCTCTCACCATGGGAGACTTGAAGATAGAATAGAAAAAACAGTGGAACAAGATTTCAGGAATGATGGGAAGAGCAGAGTTCCGAGAGATATGACGGGTGACAATAACGGTGATTTTGCTGGTCCCAAAACTCTTGCAGAGCTGAAAATCAGGAAGAAGACTGATAGTAGTGAGCAGCATGTAACTTATCAACAATATCTTGGGAAGAGAAAACACTCGGTGCTCGATGGACATAAACAAACTGGTGGTGATCTCTCATTTGAAGGGCCCAGGTCTTTAGGAGAGATATTAAAGCGGAAGCGAGGTGAGATATCTGGAACTCCAAGCAGGAGGACGTCGTCAACTAATGATGAAGACAATAATCCAAAAAATGGAAAGGACGACATAACAAAAATTACAAGTTTCCAGAATGAGATGAGCACCCCTCTTTGCAATAATAAGGAAGTCTTCCAGTCTGCATCATGTAATGAAGCTGGAGTGGAAAAAACCAGTTCAGTCGATGCTCGTAAGCTAGAAGCTGAAGATGTAACTATATTGGAAGATGATATAAACCAAGAGCGTGAAGGCAATGAGCAGAAGGATTATGAGCAACTGGATGGGGAATACTATGAGTTAGATGAAGGTGATGATGGAGATGCTGAAGAAGAATACCCTGAGGAGGAGGATGGAGATGACGAGTTTGCAAAGAAGATGGGTGTCATGTATTAAAAACTCTTTGGCTTTGAACTGGCATTCTTAATTGCTCTCAACTGATTTCGGGTTGCCCAAGTATAGATGCTCAAAAACTTTTTACCCTTTGTAACATTAAAAACATTATTTTTATTTGATTTAGCTGCCAAAGATTTCTTAGAAAATCAATAACATATACTTGCTACATTTTCCTATTAAAGTCCTCCCTTCTCCCGGTTTGGTTTGGGCCACATTATTTTGGAAAAATGTATTCTGGAATAGTAGATTGATGGAGAATGTGTGGTTGAAAAAAAATGAAAAGTTATTGATGTGATGAAAAATATTATTTTATTGAAGAATGTGTGGTTGAAAATGAGTAGAAGAATGAGAATGAGAAATTTAGCCCCTGTTTGGGCCACATTTTTTTTTACCCCCTCCTATGTGGAGGTGTCAATCCCGAATGCACACATAGCATAATTGTTTACTTCGAGTGTGTTTGAGCCACATTATTTTGGAAGAATGTATTCTGGAATAGTAGATTGATGGAGAATGTGTGGTTGAAAAAAAATGAAAAGTTATTGATGTGATGGAAAATATTATTTTATTGAAGAATATATGGTTGAAAATGAGTAGAAGAACGAGAATGAAAATTTTAATGTGTACCAAATATGGGTTAAATGTTTCTGAAAGCACCTCTCTCATTCAAGAAAATTTGTGGCATGTCAAAGTCTTGATGAAGTACTTTGGTATGTTCCACAAGTGAATGATGAGGGCGGGATTTTGGGCTTGGCAACTTGACGCGTTCTTGTTTCATCAAATGAGTGAAATAATTTTAGCCCATGTTTGACCATTCCTCAATTTTTTTTTATTTCTAAAATTCATTTTTAAGCAATTAACCTTTATATAATCACTTATGTAAACCTTTATGTAGGTGTAGCAACACCCTCTAAAATTTCAAAGGTTAAATCTTTCATTAAGGGTGTGTTTGATCCACGTTACTTTGAGAGAATGTATTCTGGAATAGTAGATTGATGGAGAATGTGTAATTGAAAAAAAAGGAAAAGCTATTGACGTGATGAAAAATATTATTTTATTGAAGAATGTGTGGTTGAAAATGAGTAAAACAATGAAAATGAAAATGAAAATTTTAATGTGTACCAAACATGGCATAAAGTAGACCATTCCCCATACTCGGGAATCTAACAAAGAATTTCAACCGTTAATTTAATAGTTTTAATAGATTTAGACCATTGTGGTAAAAAAAATAAAATTGACCATCAATTTGAACAAGTGTTATTCAAACAATACTCAAATTACCTACCATGCCACATGATGTTAACAATTATATCAACAAAACCGTAAGCATAACATGACTCTTTTCAAAATTTAAAGGGTTCTGCCCATTTGTCTATTATTTTTTAAAAACTCATTTTTTCTGAAATTTATATTCAACTATACATTATTAAAATAAAATATTTTGCACGTAAATTCAAATTTAGTTTTTATTTTTCAATCATACATTCTTTAAAAAGTCACAATTTCAAAACTCATCTTTTTGGTAAGATTCTTTTTAATGGCACTATTATATTTCTTGGGAAATTACATTGATCATTCGAAATCAGTGTTGGACAATTTTTTTCTAAAAGAAAAAAGGACTCTTGCAATGGTCAAAGTTTAAAAGTAAAAAAAAGTAAAATTGTAATTTTTTAAAAATGTGTGGTTAAAAGTAAAAAAAGTTTCAGGTTTACATGTAAAATATTTTATTATGAAACATGTGTGAATGAATTTTTGTTTTATTAAAAAATGTATTTTGAAATAATGGTAGACAAATCGTTGCTGATTATTGGGTTTCGTTTGGTTATTGGAGAAAGATCAAATTCTTGGAATGACACGATGAGTGTTTTTGTAGGGAGATGAAAGATTAGATGGAACTAGGGGTCATGATGCCAAGTGTATAATATCACATTACATTTTATCATTGAAATACAGTTAATTTTTTTATCCAATTATTTAACTCTGACTGCTTTTGGACCGTCTTTTCCTTACCAATAGCATGATTGTAAGGTTAATCAGAGAGAGGAGAAAAATTGGTGAAGAGGATCGTTGATATAGATGATTGAAAACTCATTACAATGGTAGGTGAGGCGAGGTTGGGTCAAGAAGACAATAATTTTTCTTTCTTTAATTGACTGCTAAACACCTTTCGAACAAGGGTACAATGGTCATTTCAATAAAAATTGACTTCTTACGTAGTGATGGCAACGGGGCGGGGCTTGTTCGTGGCGGGGCACGGGAAGCCCCGCCCCCGCCCCGCGTCCCGCCTTTGACGGGGCTGGGCGGGGCTTCAGGTTCTTGCCCCGTTTAATGCCCCATTTAGTTTTTTTTTTTTTTTTTTAAAACCAAAAATTTCCAATTAAATACAAATTCAAAATTTTATAATCCAAAATAAACAATACTTAAAATCACTACATTAATATCCA
>CAIGRO010273890.1:0-14795 GCA_903798355.1 Fraxinus baroniana | reverse complement strand
GTTAAAGCTCTTGAAATTTGATCAATTACAAATTTAGTACCCGATAAATTATATCGGAGGTCCATGATGCATCCTAACGGAAATAATATAGGCAAATCTTCCCAATATTTTCTAAACTTTAATTCCGTGGAATGTAGAATTGAACTAAAATCAGGATCATTTTTATATATAAAAAGCTCTAACAATTATATAAAGACGTTCAAGGACCATACAACTAGTGGAATAATAAACGTTAGACAAAATATTTGTAGAATCATAAAAACTTGTCAAAAAAGTTTTTAATTTTAAAAGCTAAATTCCAATCGAAGTCAATCAAAATAGTATCGCCTTCGTCTTTAATATGCATATTGTTATTAAAGTCAGTTATTAAGTGTTCAAAACTTTCACATGATTTTAATAATAAGTAAGTGGAGTTCTATATATGCTCTACATCACTAATAAATGTTTTCCTATGTGTCACCCCAACTTCGGCACAAAATCTTCAAAGGCTTGTTTTCTACTAAGTGAAATCGTGAAATACACTAGTGCATTCCTAATTCGTTGAATTTCACCTTTAACATGTTTTAAACTGTCTTGTACTATTAAATTAAAAATATGACATACACATCTAATATGAAACAAAAAACCACCGAAATCTGGTTGCAGTACTTTNATTTCATCCTTAACATGTTTTAAACCGTCTTGTACTATTAAATTAAAAATATGACATACACATCTAATATGAAACAAAAAACCACCGAAATCTGGTTGCAGTACTTTGTGCAATGTATTGAACGAATTTTACACTAGAGTTGTCGAATGTAAATGAACGAATTTTACTCTCACAAAGATATTCTTTAACAATGTTCAAAATAATATTAATAAATATGTTGTTAGCGTTGTGAGGAAACTTAATAATTTTAAAAGCAATAATTTTTTTATACATGACTCAAAATGGGTCTATGTAATGTGCAGTTGCAATTATATAATCTCTTTTATTAATCTCTTCCCACATATCCAAAATTAAATATATAACACTCCCATATTTTTGTAAATCGACAATCAATTGTTTCTTTAAATTAAGGAAATATTCTATTATATCAGAATGAATAATATTTCGACTTATCCCAACATGCCTCGATTGAAGATTTTTTTTTATGTAGGAGACGAAATGTTGGTTGTCTGCTATTGCTAGAGACAAATCAGTTGCGACAATAAACTTCACCATTCCTGTTCGAGTTTCTCCTCTGAATCCATCCACGTAGAAAGTGGTGTAGTAATAGCACCAGTGCATAAACTACCAAATTGTATTTGCGTTTGACCAGCAGGAATAAACCCATGTTTGGCCAAACATATTTTGTAGTGAAGGTTGATGTGGATAATTCCAATACATTTTTGCCATGCCAATCGTTGTTGACAGTAATTACATACAACTTCGGATTTTGGAACTCCATCGACCACATGACCAGTTGGAAACAATTTAAAATGGTTCCAACATTTTACCTGTTTTTTCCCATTTCTCTTCCTTCTTGCATCGGGAATATCCAATACGGGTTCATCATCCTGTTCTGCCTCCAAATCAACGTCATTCAAATTAATTGGATTACTACTTCCATGAGGATTGAAATTCAAAATGTTTTCTGGAATAGGTAATTTATTTAGACCGACGAATTCATTTGGAAATTGACTTTAGGACGTGACAAGTGACTCGCTTTCGACATCAAACAAGTTTTTAACAAATGAACGTGAATCTATTTGTGAATTGGAAATTTGTAATGAGATAATTGAAATTGAATGTTGAAGTAGAATTGAGAAATAAATGTAAATTATGTAGTGTAGAAAATAGAATGTAAAATCAAGATTATAACTCAATAATTTAAAATGTAGAAGAGAATCAAGATATTGGAAATTTAGAGAGTAGAGAATGAGAGATTGATAATTGGATAGAAAAACTAGATTAGTGGAAAGGTATTTATAGGGGAAAATTGGAATTGAAAAAACAATAACAAAATCAGTGATCGTTTCGAAACGATCACTAACTTTTCAGTGACCGTTCTGGTAATTGATTTGCTTTAAATTTTTTTTTTTATTGCGAGCCACAAGCCGAGCCAGCTCAATGAGCGCTCGCCTTTTAAACGAGCCGAGTAGGCTCGACTCACCTAGCGAGCTGACATGCTCGAACGAGCCCGAGCCGCTTGACTCCTTTATCACTAACAAAGCAAATGTATGTCAAGAAAAAAAGTATCAACGAACCATCACGAAACAAACAATAGGTAGAATCATCTATTGAAGAAATAAGAAAACTCTAGACGGCCGCTCAACTCAATTGACACCTCTATAACTAACAAAGCAAAATGTATGTGAAGAAAAAAAATATCAACCAACCATTACAAAACAAACAATAGGTAGAATCATCTATTGAAGAAATAAGAAAAATCTAGATGCAAAGTTTACAAATGAACCAAATATCTTGAAATTCTAGCTTTCTTACATATGTAGAATCTACAGAACTTTTGCAATAGGGAGAAAAGGCTGGACTACTGGAACACCAAATATCCTACCAAACAGAATATCTCAAGTTCAAGTCAATATGATTTAAATTTCTGAAGTAAATAAATCTTGTGTAGCATCTCAAAATATGATCCAAGGTTTTTGAAATTGATCAAATCATTAACTTCAGCGAAGTCATTTTAGGTGGGAACAAGAACAGAGCTATTGTCCTCATTATTAAACACCAAAAATAAAAATACTGCAAATAGAACTAAGAGAAGACATCCCGCGATGCCGCCACCAAATCCTTTTTGACCTTTTTGAATGTTGGCACTCTGATATCCAGTTTGATTTCCACAAACTACCTCTTGGGACATTTGTGAATCCGCATCAAGAAGCATATCTTCTGTTGAAGATACTGATTCTGATTTACCATGAAACTGTTCCCTATCAGGAGAGAAATTTTTGTCCTTTTCGATGTAACAGTTCATGCCATGAGCATGGCCATTTTGTACATGCTTTGATGTAGGAGTCCACTCAAATTTACTCGAGAATGGACTTCCAAACCTTCTGGTTTGTTTCTCAGAGAAGTCTGAGATCATGTCATTTGGATCCTGAAGTGAACGAATAAGCTTTCTTGGAGTGGAAAAGATCTTCACACTATCGATATTGATGTGAGACCGTGATCTCTGAAGCATGAAAAAAGGTGATATATCCATTATAAGAAGGCATTAAATCAGACTATTAGAATGGTTCTAAATTTTCCATCTAAATCTAATTCCAAGTGCTAGAGAATATGCAAACAATTGAATTTGCATTCTTACTAAATAAAATGTGTAACTTCTGGAAGCTGGATACATGACATACTGTTCAAAATTCAAACAAACAGTTGCAAGCCTAAAATAAAATATCTTTAAATTTTTGGCTAAATTTGCTTCAGAGACTATGCTTTTTCTATTTTTCAAATGTTATAGCAAATTAAGGTTTTCCATGAAATCTAATTCAAACAAGTATTTTAGTAGCCGTTGAAAATGAAAAACTCACCTGAGGACTGGGAGCGGAGCTTCCAATAAATCCATTTTCCACACTTCCTGGCACGAACCCTGCAAAAGTATCAGAATAATCTCCAAGGTTATCAGAAAATTTACCATGCTCAGAGTTTATGATGGCACATCTTGGAATAATCTCTGAAAATATTCCATCTTTAAGAGATACATCTAAGCCACCATTCTCATGCCTTTGCCAAAGTTTACGGTTCACACTCCTATGATCATGAGACCCAAGTTGAGGGTTTTGATTCATCGAAATGGGCGATTCCATAAAATAATCATATTCAAAAGCAGAATCAACAGTTTGTGATTCAGGTGATGCAGTGAGAGGCGATTGTCCTCCGGAACCGCTCACATTCCTCCTCCTGATGTTCTCTCTCCTTTCAAAATTTGAACCAGTGATTGAACCCACATCCTTCTCAAGCTTCGAGCCTTTCTCAACCCATAGTCTTTTTGCTGTTTGCAGTGCTTCAAAAGCAGCCCCAGTTACAAAGGGCATTCGATCAGACTGGCACTTCTCCATCTCCTTAATTATCAAATCCAATTCAGAGAATATACTCTTGGGGTCCAGACATCTCATCAGAGAACTCACCATATGAATGGCTGAGAACTGTTTTTGAGAGTTTCCCTCTACAAAACCAGAATTCAGGATTTGCAATCCTGACATTATCAACAGTCTTGAATAAGCTTCGACAGTCAAGCTATTGTGTTTGGCCAAAGCTGTCGCTAAGGCCATATGTGAATTGGCCTGTGTATGTTTTTCCAAAGCCCCCGCAACTCTCTGACAGACCTCATTCACCATCTCATTTGAAGCAAATCGCCAATTATCAGATTCCACAAGTGCCTGTAAGCAAAGAGCAGCTCCAGAAGACAGATTCTCTTGGCTACCCAAAAGACAATTCGATAGGGGTTTACACAGAGAGTGGATGATGTATCTCTTCTTGTCCTCTGCTGTTGTTGGGTCCATTGCATACCTTGCAATGGCTGGAACAACCTTTGAGCAAGCTTGGTGAAGAGCAAAGGATCCTGCACTTGATGACAATGTCTTGATAATAGTAGTCATGATGTTATCTATTTGAGGGACTATATTGGGTCCATGGACACGAGCAAGAACTTCGTACAGTGAAATTGTATACTCGCCAGAAGATGTCCCATTTTCTTTAGTTTCAGAAACATGAGCAAGAAACAGAGGTATTGCTTTGGAATCCAAGTCTTTCACAAATGATTTCAATGCTTTCATGGCTGATCTTCTACTGTCAGCATCCTTGTCGAGATTCTCTAACTCCTTCCGAAGTATTGGGCTTAGACTCCTTCCCATAATTTGTAATTCCAATCTCTGTGAAAATTAGTCAATAGACTGAAATCATCACACCAAACTACTAAATATTACATTATGCCCAATATAATCTCAAAACCAGGAATGACCATGGTTATATTATTTGGTCAAAATTTCCGTATCTTGGGTATACATTTGAAAACCTTAAAAGAAATCATATTATTGGAATGGAAATAAGGAAACGTACCAAACTCAATTTAACTCCAGTATAACAATTAGGTAGTGTATAAGAACAAGTCAGAAAATCGGCAACAAGGGTCGTTTTTCCTGATCCAAGAAATGGACCTCAGGTGAGTAAAATCTTGAAACTACACTAAAACTGAAAAATGGAAAACTAGAAGCATATTTTTGCTAAAAAGATATTACCTTTGTTCCAAGAATCAGTCTCCGACTCTCCGTTTATCCTTATTCTTTTTTTCTCCCTTGAATCGAAAATATATAGGCCTTGTGCAATGAGAAAAGGGAAGGAGTATTTAGGGTGGGAAATGAATATAATCGAGTAATAGCACAACAATGAGAATAAAAAATTGTAGAGAAAAATTGGGAAGATCTGAGGGTTTCTTGAATGAATGAACAATTACATACGCTCTATTGTAAAATACTGATAATCTGATACTGGTGGAGAGTATTGAGCAGTAGTGTGCTGAGATATAAGATTTCCGCGTATTTGGTGTACTGTCCTTTTGAATATTTGAGGGGTAAATTTCATTTTGAATCTTTTTTTTTATTTCCCCCGCTATCCCCCTTTTTCATTATAGGTTTCTTTCTTGCAATTAGCATTTATGCCCTTATTTGACATTCATTTTTTCTCATTCGTCTTCTTATTTTTTTTTTCCTCATTTCAATCCCACATTTTATCAATAAAATAATATTATACATAAATCTAAAAATTTTTCTTACATTTTAGTCACACATTCCTTCATCAATCATTATTCAAAATCAAATTCTTTTCCAAAATGGGTGTCAAACACAACCTATGTTGAGATTGAAAAGTTAGCCTATTCATTTGTAACTCCAATACTATTTTCACGGGGAAAGCCAAAAGACAAATGTGAATTACATTACATTTCATTTATTTATTTTTTCATGTTTAGGAACATGATTGATCATACTTGTTACGCATAGTGTTCTAAAAAGAGTAAAGCGTAATTAGGCGTGGAGGAGAAACTTCAGGCTTTACAAGTTTAATAAAATTTTTGTAGGAACTTCATATATACTTTTGGAGTTTGCAACAAAATAACGAGTTTTAAGATCATAATTGTATAAAGTAGTTAGCACCATAGCTTAAATCTTATTTAATTATTTAGATAAAATCATTTTTAACTTTTGTACAGATAAAATCTTTAAAAATCTTAAAATTAAAGTTAAATGAAATGTTTTTTTAAATAAAAAATAAATAAGATAAAGTCATGTTGACGTTGAAATTTGTATGAACAAATAATCAAGTCAACTTAATGAACAGTAAAGTTTTTCTCGGTGATGAAGGATTACAATATTTCTCTTTACAACAACAATTATGATTTTTTCTTTCTTATAGGAGATATTTGAAATATGATCAAGTATAAAGAAAGTTGCAATATGAATCCTCCTCCTTCCTTTTGGCTTCCATTTTCTATTTATAGCAGAAAATATGCACGTACTCTGCCTTCCATGTCTTGTCGCTGTAATTTCGAGCTGAAGAAGTACATTTGTTGGTTTGATTAGATTGGTTGCCAAGCTCGGATTGTCATATCATTATGGAATAATCCTGCAGATGGTCCCTAGTAATTAATGAATTACTTAGGGAAGAGAGCTTACTCGTTTGATTGGTGGATTATGTGGGCGCTAATGTCAGAACTTTACATATGCATTTAGCTAATTGGATTAACATATCTCGTCAATGATCTTCAACCATTATGTTTCCTTTAATCTCAATAAACTATACAAACTTCTCACTCAAGTAAAATAATAGCCGATCTAACCTTAATAATTGACATCGGATGTTAACAATTGAACCGACCTCACGTTATGACCCACTCATCTTCTACAATAATCCAAACTTAATCGACCTAGGAGGTCGGACACCAACAGTTACCCCCTAGGTCAGTGCTGACCTAGTGGAGAGACTGACCTCAACAAGCACAATTCACAATCTTTGTGATCATTTCAATAAATGTTTAGGGGCATGTGTCACTTCGTAACTTGTGCATGAGCTGTAAGGCACAAGGGGTTCATTCTCCTAGAAGCTTTAAATGAAATGGTTTTAATTGGATCCAACTGTTTATTCATTTTCTATTTTTTTATTTGGACGGCCTAAATTTTGTCCTTTAACATTCCATCTTTTAAATGACTTTGCCCCTTTTCATTTCTCACTTTTGCACATCAAATTTTCAAATTTTGGCTCTCTAGAAAAATTCCTTCTCATTTATTTTTCTGAGTGAGGTCTACTTCGTTCAGGTATTCTCTTTCACCAATAATCCCATACATTATCTCTGCGCTTCATATATATCTTTTCCCAGATTTTTATATGAGTTCGGATGATTCTCGAGTACAGTCTTGGGAAATTCAACAGGAAGAAACTGTATCTTCTTCGTCTACTCCTCCTGTTAGTCCTTCTTCTGTTAGTTCAGATTGTTTAGAAGTATTAACTTCCATCCCTATAACTTTTGTTTATCCACAACCATCCAACTCTCCCAATAGTATGGAACAACGACGAAAGATGAGATAAGAGAGGTCATCGGGGGGTAACAAAGATAGGAATCAGGAATGGGGAGCAGATTCCTATAGGTCGGTGATTACAGGGGATGCATTAGGTAGTATAAGAGCTAAGTATAGTATACCTAATACTGTAGAACTAGTGATTCCATCCTCTTTCGACCTAGCAAAGACTCCTCCATCAGGGTGTGTAGCCCTCAACTAGACAATCCTTCAAGCTGGGTTGAGATTTCCTTTCCCAAAGATTATTCGCCAATTTTTTTTCTTCGTAGGGAATAGCCCCTACTCAACTCTACCTAAATGGATGGAGAACCCTTATTGAGAACTTAATTCTGTGGAAGCAATTAGGTCATCCCGAGCTGAATATGTCCCAGTTCAACTCCCTTTTTACTTTTAAGGAAGATGGGAAGAGCACAGGTTGGTGGTACACCAGTGTTAGGCCTAGGATGGGGGGGCCATTAGTTTTAGATACTCCCTCCTCAATTAAAGGATGGAAAGAGAAGTTTTTCTTTTTTCTGGGGGATTGACTGTTCCATCCTGCCGAGGTGGATAGAGAGGATATAGTCCCCACTCTCTATCATTTTTTCGGTAAGTATTGACTTCCTCTGCTTTTAATTTATGTTTTTCATAATAGAACTGTTCTCTTAACCTTTCCCTTTTTTTTTGTAATCTACAGACCTTGTTATCTGAGCTTAGTTATTCAAGGTCAAGCACATTCTATCCGAGCTCTCACTAACAGCCAGAGGTCCTGCAAGTTCGTGATTTCAGACACGAACTTGTTTCAGACGGGCTTACTTCGAACACTTCCGCTGACCTCAACATCAGGTCGACATGTTACCTCTATTTCTTCTCGTAAGTCAATTTAGTATTGATCTTTTAGCTTTTATTTTAGAGAGTTTTTTTTTTAAAAGTAACACCTTTTTATTCATTCATCGACCTATATCGTAGGTCAAAATCCAGACATGTTGAACTTTCGAGCAGCAAAGGTGGCTGCAGCAATTGAGGCTGCTAAGGCAAAGAGAAATGTAGCTGTTGCCGAGGTCATTGATTGACCTGAAGATGTCGACTCTGAATCCAAAATGGAGCAGCCATTGAAAAGGCACCGTTCTACAAAACGACCAGCTATGCGAACCCCTTCAGCTCCCTCAAGTTCTCCTTTACCAGTTCCTTTGGTGATTCCTACCATAGCTATGATCTCTTCTTTGAGGTCCCAGGAGAGATGTCCTGATCTGCAGAGGCCAGATGTGGAGGGTCTGGTGGGACGCCAACCTAAAATTTTCTTTGATTTTCTCCGAGCTCTTTTTTCGACAAGGGAAACAATTGTTGCACTGTCGTCCCCTTTGAGGGAATATGCTACCCTCATGACTAGAACCTGGAACGATTGGGAGCAATAGTTCCTAACTGAGATGCCTATCGGGAAAAAATCATCTCAGCTTAGCTCTACAACCATAGGGCGATCCTTCACATGATGTTAGTCACTGAGAAGGTAAAACTCCTAAATTCTTAATATCATATCTTTATTATCTTTATCATGACTTTTAACACACATTTTCTATTTTTCAGGTTAAGGCTGAGCTCGACAAGATGCTCAAGTTAAGGGATCATACCAATGTTTTTTTTTTAAGAAAGTAGAGGTGAAAAAGGTGATTTTTGCTGAGAAGGAGAAAAACTATGAAGACCATCTAAACATAAAGGGGGAAGAGCTTAATGCCTGCCTTACTACAGAACTGAAGCTTATGGACGAAGTCCAAGCTCTACGAATGTGGGAAGAGAAAGCTAATGCCCGAGCTGAGAGCGAAAAGAAGAGAGCTCATGAAGCAACAGCAGTGGTAAAAAGAATGAAGGAGGCAGAGCTGAAAAAAAGAGAGCTGATGAAGCAACAACTCTGGTCTTGGGAGAAATTATCAAGTACATTAATAAGGAGCGGCCAGATTGGGATACTGCTTTCTTGGTGGAGGCATATAAAGAGCAACATGCAGAATTAGAGCAGCTGAGGAGAATGCAGCTCATGTTTACGTTTCTCCCCAAGACCCCTCAGCCCAGTAGTTTCTTTCTTGTACTTATGTCTTTAAGAATCTCTTACGAACTTTTTCTAATCTCTTGATTTTAATGAATGGAATTTAAGTTTTCTCTTTAAATTTTTTTACTTCAGCAATAATTCATTTCTTTGAATGTTGTATGTGACAATAGTTTTCATTGTGGATATCTCTTCATAATAAATTTTCTCAACCCATACAACCTTAGTTCAACTTGCTCAGGAATTTTCACTAAGTGTTGCAACACATGCAACCTTAGCTTGGCACATGAATTTTCACTAAGTGTTGCAGCACATGCAACCTTAGCTCGGCCTGCTCATGAGCAGGGCTTAAGTAGTTCTTTACACAAATTTCCACTAAATGTTGCAGCACATGTAACCTTAGCTCGGTTTGTTCGTGAGCAGGGCTTAAGTAGTTGTGCTAACGATTCTACACTTTAGAAGCATATATTTTTATTATAAATAACGTGCATTACAAAGCATAATCGTCATTTTACTGATAATATTTTTTGAGGTTTAGCTCGGCCTACTGCATGAGTAGGGCTTCATAGAAATTTCTTGTAGGAATTACGCTCCTTCTGACAAACATACTTTTTATTCATAACACCATCGTATTACAGTATCCTACTGATAATATTTTTTGAGGTGTTCTGCATTCCAGGGATGCAGTGGAGGTCTTCCTTCCATATCTTCCAATTCATAGGCTCAGTTAAGTAGTACTTTGGTTACTTTGTAAGGACCTTCCTAGTTCGGTCCCAAGGACCCAAAATTGAGTTCCCTTGTTGCTAAAGACTTTTCTTAATACAAGGTCGCCCACCTCAAATTTTTGTTTCTTGACCTTTTGATTGTAATACTTTGCATTGCGTTGTTTATATACTGCATTCCTGATCTCAGCCTCATTCCTTTTTTCCTCTATCAAGTCCAACTCTCCTCGTAACACCTGTTCGTTCCCTTTCTCACAATATGTCATCATCTGAGCAAATGGGATCCTTATCTTAAGAGTGATGATGGCTTCCACTCCAAAAGCTAAAGAAAATGAGGTTTCCTTGGTGCTATTCCTAGGTGTAGTGCGGTAAGACCACAACACTTTGGAGAGTTCCTCTGCCTATCCTCCCTTAAGAACATTAAGTTTAGCTTTCAGAGTATGCTTGATGATCTTATTAGTTGCTTCAACTTGACCATTATCTTGAGGATGATTTGGCGTAGAGAAGTGTTTTCGGATGCCGAACTCCTCACAAAAATTAGTGAAACGGCAATTGTCAAATTATTTCCCATTGTTAGTCACAATGGAGTGTGGTATTCCAAATCTGCATATGATGGATTTCCAAATGAAATCCGTAGTCCTTTACTTGGTTATCTTAGCTAGGGGCTCGACTTTCGCCCATTTTGTGAAATAGTCCTCAGCCACAATTGTGAACTTTGTGTCCCCTTTTTCGATCAACATATGACAAATTAAATCCACCTCCCCATTTGGAAAAGGGCCAAGAGGCCATCACAAAATTCAACTCGCATGGGGGGAGCTTAATGTTGGAAGCGAATCGCTGACATTTATCGCATTTTCTAGTAAAATTCAATGCATCCTTCTTCAAAGTAGGCCAAAAGTATCCTAGCCGTATAATTTTGTGGACTAGGGACTGTCCACCAGTGTGATTCCCATGCACTCCTTCGTAAATCTCTTGTAGGGCGTGCAGCACCTCTTCCTCGTTCAAACATCTTAACAAAGGCAAATAGTATCCTCGCTTATAAACGACATCATTAATCAATGTATACCTTGCTGACCTCATTCAAAGTCTTCTTGCTTCAACAAAATCTTCTGGACATATATCTGTCTTCAGGAAAGACCTGATATCATCCATCCATATTGGCTTTGAGTCAGTTGCCATAGCGATAATTTATGATTCCTTAATGCATGGATGATGGATCCTTGCCACTAGTATGCTGTCAAACTCATCTATTCATTCATTTGTCGCCAATCGAGCCAGGGCGTCAGCGTGACTATTTTGAGTTTGGATAATCTGTTCAATGGACACTATTTCAAAATTTTTAAACTCTCGCTTCACGATTTGAGAATATTTGCTCATCATTTCTTTTTTAGCTCGATATGCTTCGTTGACCTGATTGACCACCAACTGTGAGTCATTGTGGATTATCATGTGAACAACCTTCATATTTTTCGCCATCCTTACTCCAACTATGAGTGCCTCATATTCAGCTTCATTATTTGATGCCTTGAAATCAAAGGATAGTGCTTTGCAAAATAGCTGATTGTCGGGGTTAATCAAGATACTTCTAGCTCCTGATCATGTTTCAGTCGAGGAGCCATCTACAAAGAGTCTCCACAGTGGGTAATGATGGAATTCTTCTATTGGGGTTGAACTGAACTCAGCAACGAAGTCAGCAAGGGCCTGGCCTTTCAAAGAAGAATGGTGTTTATATCTTATATCGAACTGGTCGAGTTCCACAACCCACTTCGCCATTCGACCTGAAGTGTCCGATTTTTGCAAAACTTGTCTTAACGGATAGTTGGTAAACATTTCAATCGGATGCTCTAAAAGTAAGGCATCAGTTTCCTTGTTGCTATCACCATAGTGTAAGCTAGTTTTTCTAAGGAGGAATATCAGAGGTTGGCCTCATGCAAGGCCTTGCTTATGTAATAGACTGGATGTTGCACTCCTCTTTCTCCCTTACGAATACAGTGTTAGCGGCATGATCAGACACAGTCGGGTATAATATTAGGACCTCCCCAGCCTTTGGTTTTGACAACACTGGAGGTTGTGCCAATTGTAATTTCAGCTCGTCAAAGGCATCAAAGAAAGGTTTATACTTGTCATTTGACCTTGATATGAAACGACTGAGATCTACAACAAAATCTGCTAGGATCCGTCTTTGACAAAAGGGTTCACCTAAATCCACACTCAAAACAATTTGCCTCTGTACTTCAATAGGATCTCTAGAAAATCCATGTAACCTCCTAAAATACGATCAGAGGTAGTTTCTTGGATTCCTATTGCTCCAGCATTCGAGAATATAATACATTGATTGAAATTTCATTGTTAACCAAGATTCGATGCATTTGTATCCTCGCAAAAGTCATGACGATGACTAATGCATCGCTTTGGTCCTGTAGAACTCCATATGAATCTTTTTTCAAAAATCCAAACCATTCTGTATATGGAGCTGTGATGACCTCAGGTTTTGGTAGTATCACATTATAATTTTGCCAAATACGGGCGTTACGCGCCTGCTTCTGCCTGGCCCTTCTGGATCCTTCGAGACACTGATTTCCACTTACAGAGTTCTGATTTTAGCTCGGGCGATTGTATCCTGAGGTCGCTGGTTTGTTCCAAATTGGTTTAGTTGTCGATTTTCTATTTGACTTGCTTATCTAGGTTTGGCCACAAATTCTTATAGGTGACCTCGACGAATCAAATATTCCACTTTCTTTTTCAGGTTTCTACAATTGTTAGTGTTATGTCCTGTAGACCAGTGATATCAACAGTACCTCCCTGGAGTTTTCCCTGGGTATTCCTTCTTCTGAGGTGGAGGTCTACGAAATGCCTCTTTTTCCTCCACTTGTAAGAAAACTTCTTCCAGCGTGGCATTCAGGAGGTGATATTCGTGAAATCTTTCCAGGTATGGTTTGGAATGCCCTTGGTCCCTTATGTTCTTTCTTCTATCGTGATTAAAATCTTTGTCTACTTGTTTTCCTTTTATCTATTGTAAAGTTGGATGGTTTGAATTTGGCTTGAGCTTTTCTTGATCCAACGTGGCTTTCTCAGCAATAATATTTTCTTAGCTCGGCTTAGAAACTTGTGGTATGTTCGAGGTCCATCCTCGTGTACGGACCACCAGAACCTTATTTTTTGCCTTAATTCAGAGAGGACTACCATAAGTGCGACGTCGTCAGAAATCTTCTCGACCTCCATGGATTGTTTATTGAATCTACTAAGACATTTCTCTGTACTCCCTTTATTTTTAGCTTCCAGGTCGACAATACATTTCTTTAAGGTACTCATTTCAGGTTCTGGTTGTTCTACTGAGTGCATAGCATAGGATTTTTCATGTTTACTTGTAGGTGCGAGGAAATGTTGAGAGCCCAATCTATTGAACACACTGTTAGTTCTCCTTGCAGCCGGTCTGGCGGTTATGGGAGAACTTCTAATTTCTTCTGTCCGACTTTTGGAAGATTCTCTTCCTAAAAACCGGAGGGTCCTTCTGGTTGGAGGTCGTCTAACTTTCTCCCTTTAAGAATATTCGACCTCAATGTATTATGGTGGGGTGAGAGCTTGATTATGTTCTAGCCTGTTGGCAACATTCGCCAATTTCTCAATAGCTTCTTTCATTGCAATCAAGTGAGGATCAATAGTGTCTATTTGGCCTCGTCCTCACCTTGTACTTCATGGATGGATGGTATGTTCAGGATGAGTATGGGATTGATTCTCGGATGCTGATGATTCCATAATGATATTTCCTTCGTGAATTTTGTGGAGAAAAGGTTATTTTTCAAGTTGGAGGCCCTTTCTCTAGCGCCAATTGTTGACGTTGAAATTTATATGGACAAATGGTCAAGCCAACTTAATGAAAAGTAAAGTTTTAAAAGTAAAGTTTTTCTTGGTAATGAAGGATTACAATATTTTACTTTACAACAACAATTATGGTTTTCTCCTTCTTATAGGAGATATTTGAAATATGATTAAGTAGTATAAAGAAAGTCGTAATATGAATCATCCTCCTTCCTTTTGGCTTCCATTTTCTATTTATAGCAGAAAATATGCATGTACTCTGCCTTCCATGTCTTGTCAGCTCTAATTTTGAGCTGAAGAAGTACATTTATTGGTCTGATTAGATTGCTATCAAGCTCGGATTGTCAGATCATTAGGGGTTAATCCTACATGTGGTCCCTAGTAATTAATGAATTACTTAGGGAAGAGAGCTTAGTTATTTGATTGGTGGATTATGTTGGCGACGCCGGATGGACAAAAGTCCCGAACCGAACTGGATCGAATCGAACCAAACCGAGCGGTTCTTTATAAGTTAAATATCCAAACGGGTACCCGAATCGAGAACCGATGGGTTTGGGTTAGGTCTCGGGTCTAGACCAAGAACCGAAGAATCGAATAAGAACCGAAACTAAATAAATTTTTATTTTTTTATTGAATTAATTAAATTATTTTATTTTTTCTAAATAAAATAACAACTTAATTAAATAAAT
>CAIGRO010273850.1:0-25963 GCA_903798355.1 Fraxinus baroniana | reverse complement strand
ATAAATGGAGCAGGTTATGTGTCAAGATTTCATCAACAAATTTATTTATTTATTTTTTTTTTTTGCAAAAATGTCCATTTTATTGACCTTGAATGGAATCATAAATTGTTGATCATTTTTGCAAGAATTTTTGAAAGTTGCCATTTTTTTTTAAGTGGTTAGAGGAAAGTGGACATTTTTTACAATTTCCACAAAATAAAATTTATATCAAGTCAACTGTCAAAGTATACTGACGTTGTGGGTAGAGAATGCTAATCTAAAATTACCTTTCCAGCTGGTAAAACGACGTCGCCACCCTTGCTTACATTCTTTCCCAGAATGACGTCCGTTTCTAACTTGCCAACCAACCCCAGCCCCCATCAACCAATCAGTGCAACCCTGTGACGTATATGCCTTTTCTGCCTGGTCAAGCAACAAAATTTCTTGGAACGAATTATTGATTACTAGTAATAAAGATAAATTACAATGTTGGTCTTCAACCTTTATTCTCTTTGCAGTCTCGTCCTCAACCTTTATTTTGTGGTAATCTTGTCATTAACCTTTCGAAAATTAGTGGTAATTATTTAAATGAAGGTTTCTGTTGTGAAAAAAATATTCAAACCTATATGAAGGTCATCTGGATACTCTGTCATAAAATCATTACTCGTTTTCAGAGATGATGAATCATTCTTATTTAATACTACTACGCTCCAGTAAAAACTATTGAGTATAAGACATTTAGCCTATGTTTGGTCCCAATTTTCTAAACAAATCATTTTTTTGTAACTCATTTTCTATCGCACATTCTTTTATAAAATAATTTTATACGTAAATCGAAAATATTTCACTACTTTTTAACCATACATTTTCTAACAAAATACTATTCTAAAATGCAAATTTGCAAAAACAAAAAAAAAAATGACGCGTCATGTAGTCAGAGTTTATGGAAACAATTGAATTCTTATTGGTAGATGAACAACGCCTATAATTGGGTTAGTTAGATCTGTTGTCTATCTCATGTTGCATTTATTTACTTGTGTACACCTACATATCAATCAATTCATTATGCTAGAATTTTTAAAGTTTAGTAGCTTGATTTCATCGAATTGAAGTTTGATAACCTACTTGCAATCATGGTAAAAGTTAGTGACCTTCGGTACAATTAATCCTTATTTAGAATGGGTTGACATGGAAAATAGATCGACACATTGACACGTGGTTAGTTTTGACGGACATGTCAACTAATTCCAGTAAGCTCATCGATGAAACCGAAACAAAGCGATCTGATTGCTTAAAAATTAAAAGTATAGTAGTTTAGTTGTATCGATCAAAGTATAGTGACCTACTTGTAAGTATGGTAAGAGTTCACTGACTTCCTATGCTATTAACCCCACTGGGAAGAGTCAATTATCATGTATTTTTGCAGGATTAATAGCATAACCCATAAAAAAAAAGTTTTCATTTGAGATATATCTCCTACCTATTGGAAATCGCAAAAAAATCTTTCTATTTAAAACTTTTTGTACGAAAATCACCCTACTATCAGATTTTACATTAAAAAAGTAAAAATATCAAAATTAAAATGTAATAATTGCAGTTTTAGTATCTAAACTTTTTATTTTTTTACGAATTATACCCATTTTTTTTATGTACCACCCATAGACTCAAACTTTTAAAACTTTATTTTTCACCCTAGCTGACTTCATCTTCTTTTTCAAAATTTTATTATTTTATTTAATTGATTCAAAAATCCTCCAAAATGCCCTGCCCCAAATTCATAGTTTTTTCTTCTCATTAACAATAAAAATCCATAATCAATACACACATATACATAATTTATTAGAGACTACTCAAATGCGCTCAAATAAGTACAATTTAACTATTTTATATTGAAATTAAAATAAATTNAATGCCCTGCCCCAAATTCATAGTTTTTTCTTCTCATTAACAATAAAAATCCATAATCAATACACACATATACATAATTTATTAGAGACCACTCAAATGCGCTCAAATAAGTACAATTTAACTATTTTATATTGAAATTAAAATAAATTTAGAACACATACACAGTGGATGAACGCATACTTTAAAGTGGAGAGAGAAATAATAGTGATTGTCACCCATTGATTTTTAGATTAAATTTTAGCCAACTCTTGTAGAATGAACCGGAAAAAAAAAAAGACAAAAAGATATATATTATAACTATTTCTATTTCTAGCGTACATACAAGTACAAAAAATAAAAACACTCAGGCAAAATAATATCCCTGTAAGAAACTTTAAATTGGTAGTCGAAAATATTTTTGTTAGCTCCTAAATTCCTCACCCCCGAAGATCCCTTTTTGGAATTTAAAAAAAAATAAAAATTATGAATTTGGGGTGAGGGATTTAGGAGGATTTTGAAAGAGATTAAATAAAATAATAAAGTTTTGAGGAAGAAGATGAAGTCGGGTGGGGTGGAAAATAAAGTCTTGATTGTGAGTGGTACAAAAAAAAAAAAAAAGTATAATTTACAAAAGAATAAAAAAATTGGATACTAAATTGCGATTATTACTTTTTTAATTTTGGTATTTTTACTGTTTTTAACGACAAACTTGACGGGGGTTTCACACAAAATGTTTCAAATATGGGTTTTTTCTGCAATTTTCAATAGGTAGGGGATCGCAAATGGAAACATTTTTAAGGAATTTTCTACTATTAATCCTGTTTTGGCACGTGAAACAAACTGTTTTTTAAAAAAAGTAGTATTAATTTCAATTTGATTTCACTTGCAGATTTTTCAACTGATGTTCTCAAAGAAAAATGTTCACCCGTTAAAAAGAAATAAAGACACCATTTTGTGTTCTTAAAGAAAAAAATTATTCTACTCATTCCGCAAGCATGATGTATCTAATGATGATCACGCACACTCGCAAATTTATCGACAACGAGTTCTTAAAAAGAATCAATTTCTTGTTATCAATTATTGTCAAGTCACAAATAATTATTTAACGATTTATTATGAGTTATTAAATAATAAAATTGGCAATTGAAAAGATCGTTCCAGAAAGTCCCATTTCATGTCTATCGAAGCCTTTAAAATACCTCTCGAATGAGGGAAAGACTGAGTAGAAGTAAGTATAGGAGGATCGAGACTCGGAATTATTGTATAGGAGAAGACAAGTGTCAATTTGATAATTTATTTTATTAATGTGAAAAGAGAAATGTGATTTATATCAATATTAATAAAGGGTTGGACATCTCATAAATGCCGTTTATATTTTCCTTTCTAGCTTACACCAACCACATGCAGTGTATCACAGTACGCTGTTCATCACAAGTTGTACCTTAATTTAGCCGCGATTAAGACGGTCGGTAATTGTACTCTCGTAATTTCTTTAAAATTCATGCCCCATTTTTTACATAAACAAAAATCGTTCGTTCATGAGACCAACTTTCCAGCAGCTCATAGAAATTTGGTTGGCTGCCCTCTCCTTTCCCCCACCCCTACCGCCTTTCTCCGTTTCTACGAAGCTTCCTCTTCTGGAGCCTTTATATACACGTATACATACATATTTATATAAACGTGTGTGAGAGTACCTGAAGGTGTGTGATTTTGGAGAATTTGGAGTGAGAAACTGAGAGAATTTTTGGGGATTAAAAGTGTGAAGAAATGGACTCTGATTTATGGGCTCGCCTTTCTAATTCTTCTTCTTACAGGCGTTATCAATCTCGATCAGGCTTGTCTAATTGCGACGCTTTCCTCTTTTTTCTGTTTTTTTTTTTTCTCTTCTTATGCGCGAAAAATGATATGAAAAACGGATATTTTTTCTTTTTAATATGATTTTTGTGGGAAGCATAGGGAAATTTTTAATTTTGATGTTGGAATTATGGAAGGCTAGATAATCGACGAAGGGAAAGTTTCAATTTTATTTAAGTTTGTTACAAGAGAAATTGAAATAAGAAGAAAAGGTTGGAAATTTGTACGTCACCTCAAAAAATTGAATTGAGCGTCGTTTTATAGAAAATGAAGAAGTTTGAATTATGGTTTTTGATTATAGAAATCAGGCTTTGAATGAAAGGATTAAGAATAACAGTTTGTAAGGTTGCTTTTAGATTTATTCTATTTGGCGTTGGTGCTACTTGAATGGTGACTTAGGGCTTTTACTTTTCTGATGAATCATAGCTTTTCATGATATTGTGATGTGTAAATTATGGTTTTTTTAGTGATTGTGGATTTTCATGTAATTCAGACTTGTATTGTGGAGAGGAGTATGAAGGGGAAGAAGAGCTGAGGCCCAAGTTTCTTTGTCCATTTTGCGCTGATGAATTTGATATTGTTGGTCTCTGTTGTCATATTGATGATGAGCATGCCATCGAAGCCAAGAATGGGGTATCCATTTTTTCATTTCCTTTTATCACTCATGTTTGTTTCGCCAATTAGTACTTCATTATAACCTTTTATGCTTATTACACAATGTGATTATCATTTATCATTATGTATCAATATATATTCTTGAAATGTCACATATAGTGCGACACAGACACAACCATAGTACACAGGAAGACATGTCACACATTCACCCCCTCACTTGCCTGACATTACATTTGATTAGCAGATGCACTGATCTTACTGAAACTAACTAATAACAGACTGAAATTTTGTCTTTTGTTCCATCTATTCAAAGACCATGTCAAGCCTCCACATTAAGTCTGCTATCACGTGTTGCAATATCTCTGTTTATTGTAGGCTACAGTCCCTGCTTCTACTTCATTCTTGAGGCATTGATATACAACTTTGCTCTTGGATATTTGAATCCAATTGCTAGCTTTGCTGGCTCTAGTGTTTTTCAGGGAAAAGAAAAGAAAGATGAAACCCATAAATGTAGTATACACTTCAAAGTGATTTTCCTTTTCTTTTCCCAATTTGCCCTCCACCTTGATACACAAGGACGTGAGCAGGTTATCACGAGACAAAAGTTATTCTTTTTAAATAAATTCGATTTGGAACTCTTATATGTCCAAGGTATTTTCTCTTTCCACTCATTTTCCTCCCCACTCCTAGTGGTTCTTCACCCCTGGATAGTATGAGGACCTTGAATAAAGCCGCTTGCCCTTTGACCCACAACCCAATCGACTAGTATGACATGCTGACAGCAGAATGTAACAAAATATTATGCTCACCTAAAATGGGGGGCTCTAGTATGGGAAACTCATCCAAAACATGAGAGATTTTCTCAGCGAAATCTTGAAATCAACATATTTGGTGCTGATAGATATCAAAAAGTCAATTGATGCATGAAGTCAACTGTGGCTCTTGTTGCTTAAAAAAAATGTCAATTGATATGCCCTATTGTTGAATTTGCTATAATCTGCATACCATCTTTCTATAATTGATTGTTGCTCTTGGAGGTTGCATATTGAATTTACAATCATCTGTTGCTAGTTATTCTTCTGAATCGTACAGTGGAATGTCTGTATGCAGGTTTGCCCTGTTTGTGCAAAAAGGGTTGGGACAAATTTGGTTGGCCACATAACCGGGCAGCACGGAAGTCTTCTAAAAATATCCTTTAAAGAAATCGAATGTTATTGATCTTTATTTTTTCTGCAATCTACCATTAATTCTGTACTTGCAATCCTTTAGTTTCATATGATTTTCGTTTCATGTTTTCATAGCTCTTTAGTTTCCCTTGACTGGAGAATACGTGCAGCGGAGGAGGAGAATCCGAAGGGGTGGATCTAATTCTACACTCTCTATATTAAGAAAAGAGTTACGAGAAGGAAATCTACAATCCCTCTTTGGGGGATCTTCATACTTGTCCTCAAATGCGGAACCTGATTCGCTGTTATCCGCCTTCATATACAATCCACCAGTGGTTGATGAATCTACTGAAGTTCAATCTCTTTCTTCAACTGGGGCTTTCTCAATGCCAAGATCCTTTGGTGAGGATTTGGTGGAAAGGTAAGGTTGCTATGATTTAAACGTGTACTATTTTCTGTCATTCAGTGTCATTTATTATATTTATTTAAGCAATTGACATTAGGAGGCTAAGCAATGGTGCGACTGGACAGCAAGAAACAAGATCTACAAATGACTTTGAACACTTCGACCACACCAAAAAAAGAAATTAATAAAAGATATGAATAAATAAATAAATAAATTGAATGGACCTAAATTAGAAGATTTGGTTTCCCCAACCATGACTTTAAAACCTAATATTGCTGGCCACTCAGCAAGATTGTTTATCCAAAATGGAAAGTAAAATCAGGCAATTGCTTCACAATTCAACCATTCTGAATGATTGAGAAACCGTTCTTGTTGCATGATAATTGGTTTTTAAAATTGTTCGATATTCTGTCTGTAATTTATGTTTAACTGATTATGAATTTTCTGACAAGGAGAGTTTTTCTGAATGAAATCTTTGAGACTTGGGGAGGTCTCCACATATATGCAGGCGTAATGTGTTTCTGGGAATCAGTTGTGTCGTTTGTAATTGTTTCGAATTCTTTATCATATCTTGGTTCAATCTTTACCTTCGAACCAGTGGCTCGACAATGTTATCATAAGCTGTCTGGAACTTGTTTTAATTGTTGAAGCATTATTATGACAATAACTCACATTTAGTCATATATTATTTCAGTAACAGAAATGCTCAACAGTTACCGATGTCTGACAAGGACCAAGAGGAGAAGGCTAAAAAATGTGAATTTGTGCAAGGACTCTTGCTTTCTACTTTTCTTGACGACAACTTATAAGCAGAAAAATGCATTCCATAGAAGGCTCGAAAATGTGAACTTGTGCAAGGACTCCCACTTTCTACTTTTCTTGACGGCAACTTATAAGCTGAAAAGTTAATCCTATCTAGTTTTCATTCTAGTTAAGGAAGATTATTACAGCAGAAAGGGTGAGAGGCATTTCGTGTTGTATGTCTGCCAAAAGAAACTCTGAAGTTCCCATTGTATGGAAAACTTATTATATGCATTACGATATCTTCCAGAAGTGTAATCTATCTAGTTTATGCTATTGGTCACTTTCATGGTTCAAGAATGCTTGTTTTTCCGTACTCCTTTCCTGATTTGACAAGTGGATTATGCTAGAACAACCAAAAGTTCTACATAATGCGCCCCTCCCAATAGGGAGCCGTCATGTGGCTCTTAGGTAAAACATTATGTAGAACTTTTGGTACATATAGATTAATTCTTCCAAGAATTTCGTTCGCAATACAGAACCTTGGGATATAGTCACCCACCACTAATCAAAGCCTTTCTTTAAAGAAAGAGACAATGTATATGCACACAAACCTCCAAATGTTATTATTACTCTATAAACTGTAAACTTATAAAAACTCAAAAAGTTATACACAAACTACTACTCGTCATAATTGTCGAGCCTCAAAGCAAAAAAGGCTGAATATCAACTAATACCGATTATTCTAGTCCCACAACCCCTTCATCAACCACAGCAGTATTAGCATCCTCTACAGAAACACTATTTACCCCGTCATTGACATCTCCCATGCTTGGAACATGCATATTCTTGCAAGGCAACCAGTAGCACCGAGTTCATTGGAGGAGGAATTCTTAAGTTGTAATCTCTACATCCAGCACGAGTTGTGGGACACAAAAAAACTGTAGTCGGGGTGATTGACTTTCAACAGCCTAAGCCAGTTGTCAGCGCCTCGCAAGAGAGAATCGAACCTCTGGCATTCATTGACTCCATCGGTATTCCAATCAGAAACTTTGAACTTATACGAAGCGAGTCCAAAAGCTGGTAGTGAGAGCTTCGAGGAGATGCCCGCATCCTGCAACCCTTCGTCCAACGTTGAAACATGGAATTGTGGCCTCTCGTTTCCTGTATCTAGCAGTGGATTGTATTATGAATCTTACAATGATACGACATGTGATGTATAACCACCAAGAAGTAAAGCACAAATGAGAAGCAAAAACAGGGAAGAAAGTAACTTACTCCTAACAGATGTGGCAAGGGAATGGAAAGACAAAAAACAGGCATCGATGTTTTCCAGAGTAGAGCCTACAGGTATCCTATATATGGGGTACCTGCGTAAGACACACCATCTCCTTCAGTTTGCATGAGATAAATTATCAGTTTAAGTGCTACAAAATTTCACAACAAAAGCTTACCAAGCAATAGAAATCCAGCTTCCATGAATCAGATCACAGCTTCGGTATGTTCTCAGTTCAGGACAGCGAGATGCAAGGATAGAAATCTGCTCGATTCAAGAAAATACAAGTATTTTATGTCATTCGAAATGGAATGCAAGACTTGAGTGTAATGCTCTAGGAGATTTCAGGACTTGCCTTGTCAGCTAATGGTTCACGGAAAAATGGAAGATCCCGCTCCAAGTGCTCGAATATAAGACGACCAGGAGGGTTGCTAACATTGCCCTCATCCACTGATAATCCCGTGAAAGGCTTGTTTCTTACAGGAATTCTGTTATTTCCTTGGCCTGTGGTGTCCAGCTGGTTCCAAGTTCCCCTAGTATTATTAGCTCCTCTATCAGCTTCACAGTCAATGCTGTCATCAGTATTTGTCTCCTGGGATGAATCAGTATCGCTTACCTCTCCAGGTTTCCTGCCACGATGTTAAGCCCATTAAATATGTAAACGAGTTAAAGAAGTTCATCAACACATGCAATCACAAATATAATGTTGTCATTAAGTTGATTAACATGCCTTGTGTAATAAATCTCTAGCATTTCATAATTTCATTTAGCAAGGTATTAGTAAACAACCAGCAAATGCACTACAAGCATCTATGAAGAAATACAGTATATTTCAATGTGAGTATGTACCAAGAAATAGCTTGATGGATCTACAATGTAAGTATGTACCAAGAAAGGCTCACCTTATCTCCATCAAAGAGCTTGATGGATCTACATATAGTTGCATAGCAGACAAGTATGGCACATAATATTGGACAACAGAATCATTCCCATTCAGAACCAGCGGGACTCCGGCTCCATATACACTCCACTCCCTGAAAGAGTCCCAAAGATCACCGAGTATGAAGTATGGGTGGAGCTCACTATCACAATTTCTCCATCCCCTCACACTCGTCTGCAGATCTCCAGAATGTACCGAGTTAAAATCATATAGTGCAGGAATAAATCATAGAATGAATGAACTATGCAAAACATATATCAAACCAGGTCCCAGATTAAGTACAAGCCTAAGCAGTTCATACAATTGTGAACATGGATAACACTGTTATACCGTCTGATTAACTTGATCTTGTTAACTTATTTAAACATTAAACATTTCCAGGTTTGACAATGTTGTTTCCAGTATACTCATTTTTCTCCAACAATCACTTGACAACAAGGGAAAAACGAAAGAAAATGTAATTAACAGGATAAAAAAGCTTCCCCACCGAATCCATAAAGGAAAAGAGGGACAAAAATAATAAAGAAAACGAAAAACAAGAAAAAAACAATAGAATCTGCATCATTGGCGGATTAGGGAAGCAAACAAGAAGACAAACTACTATTATCAATTTCAAAAGAGTTCATTCTTCTACATTAGATGTTTAAGAAGCTTTAGTACATGGTGACAGTATGAACTTTGATTGATTTATAAATGAAAAATCTACTCCACTTATCATATTGTTCTTGGTTAGTCTCTCTTATAAATGTAGTATTTTACACACATATAATGACGTGTTCTTTTGTTTTACTTGGATGCTTTATTGGCAAAGTCCTAAATAAGAAAATCTTATAATGGTAATGAGAGTTATAATAATCCATGAACACGTTAGTTGATCACGACCTCATTCTCCCCCCACTCCCAACAGGTGTTTGAATTGTACATGCGTTTCAGTGGGACTTGTTACAGGCTTTAGAGAAATTAGTGATAACGAAATTATGCAATGATCACAAACAAGAAAAACCACTTAGAAAAGCTGTAATCAGTTCATTGATTACATCATCAACCTAGACAGTAGCCCATCCACTACTAAAAAAATACTCTAAAAAAAACTCATTTATGGAACCTAATCCTCCATTCACAAATGCCACACTAACGCGCGCGCATCAAAAAAAAAAAAAGGTCCACTTAAAAAGCTTTATAAAGAGCATAATTGGTTAAGGTTAAAAAAAATGTAAAAATTATTTTTTTTCTTAAAAAAAATGTAAAAGTTATTTTTCATCTTACTCATAAGAAAAAACATTAAAGTCCCCAAGCTTGACCCACCCCACAGAGGGGCGACTAGCTGGGGAAAGAACCCAAAAGCAATAGTTGCAGTCTCGACACATCCTATTTCGTAACTGGGCTGAAGGGATGAAAGATTTGAGTTCCATTTAGTCTTTCAAGCTTCTTCAGCACTCACGTCAGGAAACAGGCTATAGAGCATACTTACCGGTAATTATATTGAAGAACATAATTGGTTGAAGATCACGAGGTGTTTAGAACAAGAGAAGACGCCGTTTATTTGATAGAATTCACTGTCTAAGCCACTTGTCTCTTTTTGTCGAGTCACTTTTTTTTTTTTTGGTCCAAGTTGATTTAAAAAAGTCCACATTTTTCATTTTCTATTCTTCCCCCAATTAATACCCACGTTGTATTTTGGAGAAAAGATTTCAACTTTATTTAATTTCCTCCTAATTAATTAATAATTAATTGACACCAAACCAAAATACAAATTGAAAAATAATCACAAAAAAAGAACTGAATTTTGCATTGTCTTTTAAGTATTTAATTAATTAAACTTGCACATTTTACCTTACGGAAACGCTGAGCTACAACAGCAGGGGTGGTGTGCTCCAAGAACCGATCCAAGTTGGTTTTTGATGGAGCAGCTTCATCATCTGAACCCGACCCGACTCCTCTCCTTTCGGGTAATGATGAAGATTTTGACTTTGACTTCAATCGCTGCTGCTGCTGCTGGTTGTACTTTCTCATCGCAGGTGGACTGTAGTACAATCTTTCCTCTCCTATCCTTCTCCGCCCCGTCATTTTACATCCAAATAGAAAACCCCCAACAAAATTCTACTTAATTGAAACGTAAATATATGTCCTTTAAGAGTTCTTATCACCTCAGTATGTGTGGGTGAGAATTTTTTAATAGTAGGCTATCAAAACAATTGGAGGTTTAAAGGGGTTACTTGTAAGTTAAATTGGAGATTCTGGGTTTATTTTTTAGGGTTTTTGAAGAGTAAGTTTTGCTGAAATGAAGGAGCGAACAGAAGAACGATCTGGAGAGAGAATAAGAAAAGGGAAAGGAGGAAGGTGAGAGAAGGTACAACTTTAGTACTGTGTGCTGTCTTCTAGAGAATTCGAGTCCCGAATAACACTGCAAATTTATCAAAAAGGACCCAAACTTGTTGCAACTTTAGCTTTCTTCACAAAATATATCAAGAGTTTTCAAGATCGGTCCAGCTAATAACTGCTAACATGAAATTCAAATCGAATTGGATCGCTTAATAAATCGGTCTACAAGTGGCCTGATGAAGTCTCAAGGATCGCTTGATCCTGTCAAATGATGATTCACTGATTTGATACTTTGATCGGGTTAGTGCTAGAGTCAAATCCAAAAAATGTGAAAATGATCTTATTAGTAAAATGAATGGACGAGACTTACGAAATATTGACTATATGTTCATTCGAGATAGGAACCAACCTCAATATAAAAATGAGTGAATGCAATTTACAAAGTATTGAATATATGTTCACATTTTTTAAAAGTCGATTTGATTTGAAAAATGAGTGAATTTTATAGTGGACTTGGTTTGAAAAACGAGTAAATGAGATTTATGAAGTATTGAATATATGTTCACGTATTGTAGAAATCCATCTCATTAGGAAAATAAGTGAATGAGATTTATGAAGTATTGAATATTTGTTCATTTACAAAGAATTAAATATATATTTTTACGTTTAATAAAAATCATTCTGTTTTGGAAAATGAGTGATTGAGATTTAAATATATGTTTCCTACCTTCTTTTAGAAGAACCGCTTTGTTCTTCACTGTTCATTATTGTAACCCTCCTTTTCACACTTGGTTGAATTCACTATCATTTAGAGTCACCTAAACTGTGTTTGTATCCCCACTGGGGATGAATAACATTACTCATTTCCTAAACTGATTTGCACGGTTTCCTACCTAATCTCTTCTTCATATATTATTTTTTGACATTTTATGAATACAAGATAATTCACATGATAATTAATTCAAACAATTGGCCCCGTGTTGAAAATGAGACTTCAAAATTTACAAATAATAGGGACACATCGATCTTACTTTTCCCACAAGTCTATCTCTCTGTTTTATTTTCTTACATTTTATGAATACAAGATAATTCATAAGATAATTAATTCGAGCCATGGGCCCCATGTGATGAAAATAAGTGAATGAGATTTATGAAGTATTGAATATATATTTATGTGTTATAGAAATCGACTTGATTAGGAAAATGAGTGAATGAAATTTATGAAGTATTAATTATATATTCATAAATGCTATAAAAAAACAACCGGATTACAAAATTGAGTGAATGAGATTTATATATGGCGCGTTCGATCGTGCTTAAAAGTTAAAACCCAATTAAAATTGAAAATATAGTTATTACTGGGTCTCACTCGTCTAATAAAAGTCAACAATGACGATTAATTTTTCAATTTTAATCCGATTTTAATCTTTACCGAATACGCCCTATATTTTTATGGTAAAATCAAAATGTGAAAAGATAATTCATAGACAATGATATCGGTCACAACATTTACTCCCCCAAACATGCCCTGTGTTAAAATTGAAAATATAGTTATTACTGGGTCTCACTCGTCTAATAAAAGTCAACAATGACGATTAATTTTTCAATTTTAATCCGATTTTAATCTCTACCGAACACGCCCATAATATCCAATATTATAGCAATAGCATCCACCTAGTGGTCAAAGTGTTGACTTTAAGAGCCAGATGGTCAAGGTACAATATGTTAGGATCCGATTGAAGTTGCTGCTCAAATCACATAATTAATTGCAGAAATGAGGATAGAAACCAGAACACAAGGGAGTCATTTGAAAAACGTAATTGTATTTTTGTAAAATGTAAATAGTACTGTAATGAAGAAACTCTTATTCTTATAGATGAGAATTACAGCAACTATGTAAACTCTCTGTATCTCTATTTTGCTGAATAATAAAAGATAGTTGGGTATTCGAGAGACCCAATACTCTTCCCTAGTTCCTTCTCAATATTTTGCATGCCTTCCCTATTATTTTCCCTTCTCTTCAAGGTAATTCCTTACGATAGTATATTACAATTATGACCCTCTAACAAACCAAGTGAACCTTCTGGAATATAGATTATTTGGCTATAGCTATGGAATTGGGGTCTAGCATTATCCGCTGCCCCAAAATCCACCTTTGTAGAGTCGGACCATTTCAATTGGATTTTCGCATCAGTTAGCCTCTTCACTGGAGAAAAGCCCTTCGTTAGAATCACTGGTCGAAGTGCTGTGGTGGCAGGGGTTCTAGAACTTACCCCGAGTGGTTTCACAATACTGGATGGTGGTCTAATAAGCAGAATAACGTGGGTTATGATTGATTGGCGAGCTAGAAGAATTAAGTTTAATTATAGTGAAAATTACACCCAATCAAATTTTCCAACATTCAATTTCAAAAATCAAATCTAATGTTTATTTATACAAAAAAAGCAGATATTAATTCAAATATTAATCAATATGTTAATATTTATAATAATATTACAAATTAATTTATATACACACCCTATCCTATCCACCACAAACCCTAAATCATTCTCTCTTTTCTTCTCTCCATTATCTCTTCTATTCTTATCTCGTCTCTCTCTACCCTCTCCATCGGACCGTTTTCGTTGTCGCCGAGGAGCACCCATCACCAGAGACACCTTCGATCGTCGCTGCGATGCCCCGCTTGATGTGAGTGCCGCATAGGGTCAATGTCACTATTGCACAGCGCGACGATGTGAACATCACAGAGCGACTTCTCCACTGCCACAGCTTCAGTTAGGTGGTGATGGTGGCGGCCCAGCGATTGCGATTTGGTAGACTTGTGGTGGCAGTTGTGGTGTGATGGATTTGTGTGATTTGTGGAGATCCTGGTAGCGGTGGCGATTTAGGAATTTTTTAGTGTGGTTGGTGGTTGCAGTGTAGTGGAGATGAAGATAGAGGAGATGGTAGTTGTGGTGGCGACTGTGATGGCGGTGGCAGTGGCGATGGTTGTGGCTGTAGATTTGTGATGATTGCGGAGACAATGTTGGTGGTGATCGTGGAGACGAAAGTTACAACATCATAGACGATGGTAGGTTTGGGGATTTTTTGGTTGGTGGTGGTGGTGGTGGTGAAGAGTGTAGATGGTGGTTGTGGTGGTCACGATGGTGGTGTTAATGGATTTGAGGAGATGGTGGTTGTGGTGTTCTTGGTAGTGCTACTAGATGCGGATGTGATGGTGAGATGTTGATTGCAATGGGTTTGTCGAGGTGGTGATGGATCTAGCGCTACAATGTGTTGATTTGTTTGAGATGGTGTTGTGTTAAGAGGTGGTGGTGGTTTTAACGGCGATGGTGCTGCTGCTGAGAGAGTGGTGAGGTGGTAGTCACAAGTGTTGTTTGTGATCACAAATTATTTGATTGATTGTGACCAATAAACAACGTGTGGACAATTAAAAAGATAAATTGTAACTAAGAAATAATGTGTGACTGTCTTATAATATTTGTGATTTGTGAACGATAAATAAATTTTGACGTATAAATTCTTTATTTGTGACCGATGAACAAATTGTGACCTATAAAATTTTTGGATTGTAATCGTAAAATAATTTATGATATTTGAAAATTTGTTACTATTTGATAAATTATAAATTATAATATTTGTGATTTGTGACCAATGAACAAATAATGACCTATAAAATTTTTGAATTATGATCGTAAGATAATTTGTGATATATAAAATTTATGATTTGTGATCGAAAAATAATGTGACTAATTAAATCGTTAATTTTGACCAAATTGTATAAATTTGTGTCATTAATATATTTAATTAATAAAATCTAAAATTAATTTTATAAATCTATATAAATTTTAATTAGTATTTGATTTTTGAAATTTGAAACATTTATTCTTAGTTTTGAAATAGGTTAACCTCTGAGTTATAAAATTTTGTGAAAATTACACAAAACCAGATCTAAAGTTTGACATTTTTAAAAATCAGGTTTTCACATTTTTTTTTTCATTTATCAGTTTTTTAAAATCATTTTAATTAAATAATAAATCTTTTAAAACCCTAATTTATTTATCAATTCCTCCCTCCCTCCCTCTCTCTCTCCCTCTCCATCGCCTCTCTGCCGGTTGCCTCATCCCCTTCTCTTTTGCCTTCCCTTCTCCTCCTTGTCGCCTTCTCCTATTCTCCCTCCCTGTCGGCAGCAGCGCAGCGTTGCGACGCTGTGTGGCTGTGGTAGGTAGTGGAGGTGCTGTGGGTCTTTGATGCGGTGGTGTGTGCGGTGAAGGTCTTCACCCGACAAAGAACGAACATCATACTGCTTTTTTTGGTTGCGATTTTAGTGGTGCAGTGGCATAGTAGTGGGTATGTGGTGGAGGTGTTGTGGGTCTTCGATGCGGCAGTTTGTGGGTACGGTGGAGGTCTTCGCCCGGCAGAGAACGAATAGCAGACTGTGGGTCTTTGAGTTGTGGCGTGGTATAGATAGAAATAGAGATAGTTGTCGAGGTGGTGGAGGTTGCGTGGTTGTTGCGGTGGTGGTGTAGCGATTTTTTAGTAGTGATTTTGCGGTGGTTTCTTGATTGTGGTGTGGTGAATCTCTATGTGTATGGTTGGTTGTAGTTGGTGTTATTGTTGGTTGTTGGTCAGGGCGATGGAGGTGGCGACGACGTCGAACAGATGGGACGAAGAGTTTTCGTGACCAACTAGTTGGTCGATTTGTGGCCAAGTATTGGCAACGACGACGGCGGGCGGATGGGACGAAGAGTTTCTGTGACCAACTATTTGGTTGATCTGTGACCAAGTATTGGTGGTGTTTTGGGATTGGGGGACGAGTGTTTGGGTGTATGTGACCAACTATATCGATCTGTGACCAAGAATTGGTGGTGTAGTGGGATTTGGGGACACATACTTGGGTGTGTGTGACCAACTATATAGTTCTATGATCTATGTGGCTAACTATTTAATCGTGACTTTAAAATTTGTTATTCTGCGACTCAAAATATATTTTGTGACTAACAAATTTGGAAATATGTGATCAACAAATTTCTTAACTTGTGACAAATTACAAATCTGTGACCTATAAGTTTTTCCGTTTGTGACCTCGAAATAATATGTGACCAATTGATTTGACAAGTTGTGATTGAAAATTAAATTTTTAATTACTTAATAAGATATCCGTGACTTCGAAATCGGAGTAGTTACCGAAATTAAGCGACGGCAAACGGTCACCGAAATAATCGCCGTAATTAAGCGCGACCGGAGAATATTCGTCGAAGTAGTCGTCGGAGTAGTGGGGATAGTGGTGGTGGGGTGGAGTGGGGCGAGAGGGGTCAATTATATTATATTACAGTTAAATATTTAATTTAATAGATTAATTATAAAATATAATTAATTAATTCATGAAAAATTTGAATTTTGTAAATTTAAACATTGAGGGCTGATTTTTAATTTAGTGAAAGATAATCTGAGCCATGAGTTTTTCCCATTAATTAATGTACACTCGTCTTTAACCCTTTGGTTGAACTCCATATTATGGCTCAGTCCGTATGGTTGAATATGGCCCAGTTTTCGGTCCAAGTCCAACCCTCCTAAATCCATTAATTTTCCTTCGTTCTTCACCTGATTCGATCAATTCACAGAGACCGATTCCATGACTTGCAGAGATCTCTTCTCCTTTGGTAATGGTGATCGTAATGGTAATGGTAATGGTAATGGTAAGATTTCAATTAATGTGCACCTTTCCCTGATGGTAGTTTCCTCCCAACGATTTCCACTGGCTGCACGTACCCCGATTTCGTCCGATTCGGGTAAAATTTCAGATGTGATGGTGCGTTTGGGTGAATTAGCTACCACTCCCTTTTCCTCTCGTTCCTGCCCATCCAATTTCTCCCTCATGATAGACATCTTCCTCTTAAATTCGGACTTCATTGCGCCTAGCTCCAACTGCATGCAGTCAATTCTCGCTTCCAATGACGCTACCCGATTGGTGAAATTCATTTGCCCAGTGTCAATTAGATAATGCTACTATGCTAGTGATGTTTTTCTGTTGTTGATGAGGCCAAGAAAAATCTTTTGAACCTGATACTGCTCATGTTCCTACAGTTGATACTTGAGCTGAAGCTGCTACTGGAGAGGCTTCTCTTCGGCTGCAACTAGGAATGAATAGCCGCTGTCTGTATAGAGACTGTTGAATTCACAATTGTCTGGGATCGAATGCCCTGATACCAAATTGTTAGGATCCTGTTGAAATTGCTGCTCAATCACAGAATCAAATGCAGAAATGAAGACAGAAACAGTAACGCAATGAGTCACTTGGAAAGCCTAATTGTATTTCTGTAAAATGTAACTAGTACTGTAATGAAGAAACTCTTATAGATGAGAATTACAGCAACCATGTAAACTATCCGTATCTCTATTTTGCTGAATAATAAAAGACAGTTGGGTATTCGAGAGACCCGATAATCTCTCCTAGATCCTTCTCAATATCTTGAATGCCTTCCCTGTTATTTTTCCCTATTTATATAGGTAATTCCTTACTATAGCCTATTAAACTTACGACCCTATAACATACCAAGCGAGCCTTCTGGAATATAGATGATTTGTCTGTAAACACAATCCTGAAAAAACTCCTTTTATGTTAATTTTTCGTTCTTCCACATTAAACATCAGAAAACAAAATTTTTGCCCGCAGAACAATGAAGATGAAACAATACAACACAAATTATGCAGTGAAACGTTCGCTTTATGTCCCGGCTAATTATCACTGCCACTACTAGTTTGAGAATCTTCATCAACGTCATAAAAAACTTCGTCAACATCTTCGACTTCGCTTTCTTCCAACTGCTCATTGTGTTCCATGACGTGATTTTTATAATTTGTTGACTTGTCAATCTGTTTCCAAAGAAAAACTTGAGGAGTAAGATCATAATGTCGAAAAGTATAATCAAACAATTTACATTTCAATTAACATTTAATAGGATTAACCTGCGCTGATACAAGTTGCAGACGACCAGACAACTGGAATAAAGAGTTTATGGCTACACCTTTTGAGTTGGTAAGCTGAAGAAGAAGCAACAGATAATGCGTGTCATATGACTTACCGAAAGGATCAAAACTAAAAACGGAGAGAAAAAATTATATCAAGTTCATAAAATAACCTCTAACATGTCCATAGGCACAGAAATTGAGAAGTGAATTGAAGAATAAATATGGCACGTCGAATTTGAACTTATAAGAGCAAAGGTAAACCAAATGATAGATGGAAGAACAAAGTATAAAACAACTCTCACAATATACCTCGTACAAGGAATCTAGAAGTTTTGGTTCTTGAGATTTAACATAATTGCCGTGATACACCAATATACAACTTATCCAGGGAAGAATGAGCTTCCCACTGCGAGATCTGGCCAAAGAAAGTTGAGCAGAACAATAACACGAAATAAGCACAAAAACATGCCTCGGAAGAAGTAAATATAATTTAGTTTCCATTTGGCAAAATTTATAAATTGTCAAATTTCATTTTCAACCACATATTCCAATGGACTAACTTACAATCCACTAGTCTATCACTTATTTTTATCTATTTATAAAATCTTTTCAAATGGAGGCTTATACAAATTCGAAGTGTTTTTAAGTCTACATCATCTTTCACACGGAAAACAATTTCTATTGTTTTCATTTCCAATAAGAGAACTTTTTTCTTTGCTCGCAAAGTCGTAACTGTGCTATTAATATGTCGTAGACAGATAATTTACGGTTCAGAAATTTAAAATAGTGTACCTGGATAGCCAGACATCCACCAAGATTTTTAGCAAGTTGAAAGCATCATCAGGTTCCATGGATAAGATTGCAGCCTTTACCTAAGATAAAAACATGCAGTTATGAAAAAGTTCGATTTTTTATTCAACAAATTAGATAATTAAAAGTATGCACAGAAGAGATAAACCTTTTTTAACGGTACAGTAGCTTCAAGATCAATACCCTTCAACATTTTTGAATCCAATATTGAGCTAAGCGTGGAATCAATATTACCAAGTATCCCTAAAGATCTCAGCTTGTCCTCCATGCACAGTGTTCCGGTATCAACATCTATTTTATCTGCATCCTCTGTTAAAAAAAAACTAGATCACTCATGCAAGAGAAATATATTATAGGATTATGCGTTTAACCCTCTTTATTTAATGTTCCATTACTTAATATCCATCAAAAATTTTCCAAGATGTGAATATTATAAAACGGAAGATTCAGAACTGATGATGGTACTCAATATTGGTGCAATCTAATAAAGATACTCGTCTATTGTTTATATAAGAAAAAAAAATAAAACATCGCTTATATGGATGTCATCAAACATATTATCATTGCTGTGCCATTACTTGAATGGAAATCTTCTTTTGTTAACCTTATAATACATATAAGTTTATGTACACAAGTAAGCTACATAATTTAAATTACCTACTATGCAGACAAAGATTCAACAAACGGTAATTCTTTTAATTCAATCATATCTTAATTGATGCATTTACCCTGTTGTAAATTATCATAATGTCTGGAAAAAAATAATAATTCTGCATTCATGATGCCAACTGAGAAAATGACGAGTCAAAAAATAAAGGCTTATCGACCCGAAATATGTAATATGGCAACTTCAGGAGAGAGTTTTAATTTTTAAGCACCTTTATTTGCCACAGAATTAGCTCCATTTTTTCCATCCATCAAATCCAAAACTTTGGGCTTAGGAAGCAAAGCACCCTCAGCATTTGCACGATCCAGAGCAGTAACTGCTTGTCATCATAACAATACATCACAACGTATACAAGACATGAACTTGATATTTCGAATAAAAGGAACATATTTCATATAATAGTATTTGAAAGTTGATATAAAAAGTCAAAACTGAAAACTAAGAAAGTAGCATTTGCATGTCAAAGACAGGTCTACAATAAAGATTGATGCAAAATAATGATAGGTGAATCCAGTTTACTTTTAGTAACCCCGTGAGAGTTTTCATTACTGAAAGATGAATCTAAAAGGAACTACAAGGGCTTTGTTTTCAAATTGGTCTGTTCATATTAAGTTAGGATGAAATGAGCTATTTGAGCTATCATGCTTTCATATAGTGCACGAACATGTATTATTTATCTTCATAGATGCACTAAGGCAGTGGAAATTTTAAGTTATTTTAAATTTGATGTATTCAAGAAGTAACTGTCCAAAACACAGTATGTACTGGGAAAGCCGGGTAATGCAGGCAACTGCCGAAGAGTACCAAAGGCATGTAGACAAGACAGAGACAGTTTTCTTCCTTTATATAGTATGAGTTTTTCCTTTAATAATTAATACAGCCAACAATAAACCTATAAATGCATATTTGGTACACAGTATTGGACTGGAACTATAAATACCAAGATTGCAACTCTTTTTTCTTTCTTAGTGGTAGAATCCAATCTCTCAGACAAACATTCTTTCACTGGAATCATAACTACACCATATCATTCAAACCAGGGTAATGACAACTAAAATATTGAAGAAATTGAGAGAAAACTGCCTTACCTCGATTCTGCATTTTGGATGTTTTCTTTAACTTGTGTGATTGACTGATGGGTAGAAGGATTCCATCATCTGAACTATTTAACTTTAAGTCTGTTCCAGAGTGCACCAGAACTTTCTCAAATGATGGTTTTATTAGGAAACCATAGGCAAGAAACACGTGACCACAAGCAGGCTCAGAAACCGCTTGTAGCTTTGCAGCAAATACATTAGGAATTGCTCCCTTGTGTTTCTTTAAAACTCCATCATCATCAGATATGCTGATCTTTGTGGGTTTGGAATTGCGTACTTCATCAATCGTCTTTCCATGCCAAAAATAACACACACCCATTTCTGATATACCCAAAATACATAGACCCTCATCATCTGGATTACTGCTACTAATGCACCTGCTATCCAAGAAGATAGCAGGGTGATCCATTGCAAGAAACGCACATGTCGATTTGGTTTTGCTACCGTCAATTTTCCAGACGGCAACATATCTTTCACCCACAGCAGAAGAAAGCACATATCTCCCATCTTCAGAGAAAATCATACATCTAACAGCCCCCTAGTTACCGACAGAAACAATTTATGAGCTATAGGTGAATTGAAAAGTCAGAAAATTATCTCTATTACTATCAGTAAAGGAAAAACAGGCCAAACAAAAAGATGTATACAATAATTAAAAGAAAACTGAAGAATCTCACAGGATGGCCTGAAAACTTCTGCACTTTCTTGTGATTTGAGGCGTTGAAAATCTTTAATTGGGCTGCTGCAGTTGCTATCCATTTTCCATCTGATTTGGAGGATATCCACCCAAGAAAGAAAGCAGAATAATCAATAACTTTAAGTCCTATATTGTAACATTCAAATGCTAATATAAAAAGGTGGTAGCAGGTTATTGATATTTAGCATTGGCATCAATTCAGCCAACAAGAAAGCATATATATCACAGCCAAAAACCTTTCTCTATGTACCTATTATTTGTCTTACTAGGTTTCTCACATCACCAGAAGCAGCAAGTTATATTCAAAAATAACAAATTATCCATTTGTCTTTTGTACTTTTTTCTAATCGTGCAGCAGTACATTTACAAAGTATCAAAAAAGTGAAGTTACCCAATAATGCACACTATTCTATTTATGCGATTTCTTGCTACCACAACAGAACGGTGTTGTTATCTTCAGGATTCCTTAGATAAAAATTTCACAACTTAAATCTTTAGTTCCCACATAATTGATAATGAAAAACAACATTTCTTTTGGATAGCCAATGATAATGCATTTGTTTTAGTCAAAAATTAATTAGTAATCACATATATTGTTATATAATTCCATATTTTGGCATGCTAATCTTGGTAATGTATTCAATTTCCCTCCACAAATTACTCTATCTCCATAACATACGCACCCAAGTTTCATGATGACCATTCTGAAAATCGACCAGGAGATTACTGAATTTTGTTGCTAAAAATTTCTCAACTATATCATGAGAAAGAAGTTCATTCAATTACAAACAAAGTCATAAAGTAGATATATACCTGGTGAAACGGAAATAGAAGATATTGCTTTGCTAGAAGAAGCACTGAACTTTCGCAACAAGTTTCCTGACATTGAATCGAGTTCACAAACCATTCCATCAGCACCGGCAGTGTAAATGCGTGGACCATGAGTAGGAAATGAAATTGCGCTAACTCCCCTGCGTAATGTCAAGAAGTTGAATATAACAAATGATTAAACAACACAAACCCAAATTCTGCATTTTCACTATTGCACACATACGATTTATACCATCCATTTAATCTGGTTTGTATTTATTTCACAAACTTCAGAAGTATCCATCCAGTAGGTCACATCATATATCTTCACGAAATTTAGAATAATAATCATTTTCTTTTTTCAATCTGGGTCCAAGTATGCACCTTGATACAACCCCAAATATTAAACTACTCTGTTACATAATACGGGAACTTCTTCTTAGAATCAAGAAACAAAATCCCACAATTACGGCAACTTCTTTCTAAATTTAAGTTAAATAAACAAAATATGTCCTTTCAATATATGAGATGTTCAAAAACTTAAAAAGCCCATTTCTTCTTTCAGTAATCCATGAAATTCAATAGTATATCAGGAGTGTAACAAGACACAAGAAGGTGAGAGTGACAAAAGAATACAAACGTTTGAGTTACTTATCTGCATTTACACACTCAAATACTTGATCAAAAGGATTAAACAAGTCAGCAGAAATCCAAACAAAATCTTATCCAAGGCCCTAAAAACTACCTTTCACTTAAGGTCACATACAAATCAAATACAAAAGGTGAAAGTTAATGGAACTTGCAAGATTTATGTTTTTTCAGCTTACAAAATAATGCAAGGTAACAAGTTTTCACAAAAAACGCACCCGGGATGACAGTCATTAACCCTCCATTTCAACTGACCAGCAGATACATCCAATGCCAGAACATCGCCACCACCCGTTCCCAACACCAACAGAGAAGTTCCAAGCTTCCTTTTTTTCTGGACACCCAACATATTATTCAGCATTAAAACAAGCAAGGCATAACTGAACATGCTAACAAATTTAAAGCAACAAGTATATAGCAGCTCCATTATATGCAAAAGCAAACCTTTTTGTCCACTGACAACCACTTCATACATGTATAATCCATTGAAAGGTGTCCTCCTCCCTGCCCAAATATACCTGTACTTTCGTTTGAAGTAACATCAGAAAACTCTGTTTGGACCTGACCCTTCACGGTGTCCCATATCTGAAAAATTCCCAAACACAAGCATTGGCTAAATCTCCATAAACAATGTAAATAAAGGCTCAACAACACCTCCAAGTTCCAACTACTTATACTTCTAATACACCGCACTTTATTAATTACGTGACAAACAAAAATCGACTTGCTAAAATTTGGCAACTTCCATTATTCTTACACCTCAAAAACAACAGCACAAGGCGCGCGCACACGCATACACAGAAGAAACACAACATATATATATATATATATTAAATTATGTAATTAAGAAATTACATATCACTTATTTCTGATATTAAAGTATGATTTCAATTCTTTAACGAGTACCTTTATTCGACCATCACCGGGGCTGATAGCAAAGAAGTCCATAGATGGACTGAAGGAAGTTAAAATGTCACTAATATTCGAAGACCCCATTATAATTTTTTGAAATCTGAAGCACAAACGAGAAGAAAGAAAAACAACTCCAGTAGCTTAAAGACACAGAATTGATTGTTAGTTTGGTATTTCGAAAGTTGAAACTACAAAATAGTATGTGTTTGTGTGCGTTTTTGTTACTCGTGTTTCACATATTCTGGGATTGTGGAAAAGGCCGTGGTGATTAAGACCGTCGGTGATGGTAGGAGTGGAGGCGACGGCGGTAGAGGGAACTGGGAAAATTTTCTTTGGTGCAACGGTGTTTTGAAGCTGTAGATGTAAATGGGCTGTGAATTTCATATAAGGCAAAATTACCTAAAACCAGGGGTTGCAAAAGAAATAAATTTAGTGGCCCAATCTTTAGGCCCATATTCTTCTCCTAAGAGCCCAGCTCACAGTAAAAAAACCCTCGCAAAACCTTGGAAAGAGATAGATGCCCATATAAAGAAGCAAAAATCAACAGGACCTTCTGAAAAGTTTCTCATATAGAAGAATTCTGAGCTTCAATTTGTCAATGGCGGCGAAGCCCGAGAAGAAGAGAAAGTGGGCTCCGGGTTCGAAATTGGAAGGGGGAAAATCAAACCCTAAAAAACCGAAAGCAGCTGGAAGCAATATTCCGAATAAAGTTTCAAAAAAGCCATTTAAATCACCTGGAAAAGAACATTTGCAGCATGCAGTAAAACCTAAGGTGCAGAAAGGCGATGGGGACGATAAGAAGCTGCGTCGTTTACAGGCAAAGGTTTGATTTTTCTTCTTATTATGCAATGTATGAGTCTGTATATACGTGGTCATCACGTGCTTTCATTTTAATTTGATTGTTATATGTAATTTTAAGCTGCAATTTTTTTCGCTTAATATGATAAGGAAAGTTGTGGTTGGTATAATATGGGGTATAATAATGCATTGCTGCTAAAGCGAGGTACAAGTGCTGGAGCATGAAGATATAATCTTACTAGAGTAGGCTGTACTTCAAAGATTGTACCGTGCACTGGCATTATCAATTTATGTAATTTGTGTATTTTGGGCATCGATTGAAATCTAAATTTTAATCTAAATTAAAGTTAATAATTAATTTTAATAACATATTTCATGGAATCCATGACTGTTTAACTTTTATCAAAATTTACTAAAAATTTGATTTTAATCTCCACCAAACCGGGGCACAATCAAAATAAATTTGAATTTTGATAATATGTTAATTTTAAAAATTCTCCGATGATTGTACGCTAATCGTATCTACAAATTGTTTATGTCATTTCGAAGCTTATTTCGAGAATTACATTATGGGCATATCGAATAGTCCAAACAGATAACGAAATAGTTAAAAATACGTTAAATGTGAATTTTAAAAAAATACGTCTAACTCCCATTTTTTTTTAAAAAAAAATCAATTATTTCAGTAACATTTATTATATTTGCGATACAAATTTCTCAATGTAATTTTTATCATTTTATAAGGAAATTTATATGGAATATGACATAAAAAATTCTCGAAACTTTACATTCGAAAAAGTTATATCCCATGTAAATTTTTGGATGCAAAATTACATGGGGTATGCTTTTTTTGGACGTAAATTTTCGATTGTAAAATTTCTCCCAACTTTTTTGCCAAATCGATTGTACCCCCTACTTTAAAGTTCTGCGTCCGCCCCTAATTTTGGGAGTGAAATTCCATTGTGGCTCATGAAATCTTATATGTAATCCATTAAAGAATAGCAGCAGAAACAACAGAGTGAAACTAAGGGTCCGTTCGATTCAAAGATGGAATTTGGGTGGAAAAAAAAAACGAATTGCAGGGAATTGTATTGCCTAAGACTTGTTTTATTGGGAATTGTCAATTAATTGTGTTTGATTGATATAATTTTTCACCTGAAAAAATGTTGACATTTTCTATCTTTTGGTGTTCTTTTGGTTTTGTTTTTAATGAAAATTGTCTATTAAATGGATAAAATTTCTTACAATTGAGGATATAATTTGTTTGGATTGCCATTTTTTTTGTGTTCGTTTGCCTTTATTTTATATGGAAATTGTCAATTCGAGGGATAATTTTTTTTTTTTTTTTACAATTGGGGATATATTT
>CAIGRO010273832.1:0-13244 GCA_903798355.1 Fraxinus baroniana | reverse complement strand
GGATATAAGTGTGACAATAAATAAAGAGGAATACCTTTTGCAAATTGATTATTAACATTCAATCCCATACTGCAGCTAGACCTGACTTTTGTGCACTTGTTCTAACACTGCCATAAAATCACAACGTTATAAGATATATACCATATTGATTAGGTTTATGCAATTTATATACTAACATTACTTTCTATAGAACAAGTGAGATTTCCTCAATTCCCGTTAGATTGTATGTGCTGACCAAAGTCTGCAAATTTTCCTAAGCTAATGATGATTTCTATATCCTTAAATAACCCGGCCCTCAGGGAAGTCGAGAGACGATTTCAGTTAGGGTACGCATAGGGTTTTTGGTAGTAGGGCATAGATCGCTAGGCCTAAATGTTGCGTGACATCTAGTGATTAACATTATTATCTACAAGATTAGTTTATCATTGTATAAATGTATATAAATTACTTTTATTGCTAGACAAACTGTGAACTCCAAAGAGTTAAACAAATCAACAACACCAAAAGTAAACCTCTCTCTCTCTCTCTCTCTCTCTCTCTCTCTCTCTCTCTCTATTATACATATTTCGGAATATGTTTCCATAATTGATTGCCTGTTCTTATCTTCTCATGTAGTCATGTACGTCAACTAGTTCTAGTTGTGCTAGTGATCGAGCCCTTTTATATTGAAATCCACCTCTTCCAATCTAGTAAACTAATTAAGGGTTTGATTTGAGTCAAGAAGGTTAACATAATGCTTATAGTTCAATCCAGAATACGTGCTAGTCACAAATATATTAAAGGTTCTTTGATTCATGTTAAATTTTAGAAATATCGTGATCTTATGCACACTAAACTTTTCACGTTTTGTTTGAAATTGGATGCTAATCTAGAGCTCATTTCAAATCATCTGTGGCAAAATGTCGAGTTCATTTGCCCTTCAAATTATTTGACACTAGATTATATTCGGCCCATTTTTATATGTTGCTTGAGTATTGGAGCAATCCTAAGCTTTCATATATATCATAAACCGATATAGCACAAACAATTTTCATTTCAGTTTGATACTATATTATAGATTGTTGAATACAGCTTATTTCTCAAATATTATATACATTGATGATTATCATCTTTAGCACAGTGTCTATATGTATGAAGAGTCTTCAATGAATTTCAGAGCAATATTCTTGAAAATTGAAGGATAAAAATTGTTACATTCAAGAAATATGGACCCTGTAAAATCCAATAAATCGAACAAACAGAACTGGTTTGGTTTGGTTTGGTTTATGCTCGCTCTTGACCTTTAAGGATACCGAATGGAATCTTAAATCAAATATAAAATTTTCGATGGAGGGATAAAAAAGAGTTTTATAGAAAAAAATAATGAAATATGTTGCCCAATAAGGAAACATATGATAAAGAAGAGAATAAAATAAGATCCACCTTCCTCCGCATCTGGTCTTTACAACATGGTGATAATTAACTCATATATTGATTAAGTTAACTAAGAGCAGATTATCAGTAAAACCCCATTAAGATCAAGATGACAGGGTCTGGTTCCCCATGTGGTGCCTGCAGATTCTTGAGAAGAAAATGTTTGAGGGGTTGTGTGTTTGCCCCTTATTTCTGCCATGAACAAGGTGCTACTCATTTTGCAGCAATTCACAAGGTTTTCGGTGCGAGCAATGCGTCGAAACTCCTTGCTCACTTGCCAGTAAGTGATCGGCGTGAAGCCGCCACCACTATCGCATATGAAGCTCAGGCTAGGCTACAAGATCCAACTTATGGTTGTGTGTCTCATATTTTTGCCCTCCAACAGCAGGTAGTTCCCTCTTCTACTCAATGTTTATATTGAAATTGAATTATTTTAGTCCTACTCACGTTTAGTGAACTAATAGTCCTCGGAATGTTAAGAAAGAAAAGGAAGCTACAATCTTTTACCTTCAGTTCTCAAATCCATTCTCCTTATTTTGTTGGTTTTTAGGTCGTCAATCTTCAAGCCCAACTGGCTTCTCTCAAGGAACAAGCAGCTCAGTGCATCCCAAATAGCTCCAATATTACTGCAAACCCTAGGGATGGCCCTTCTTTTCTGCAAGATTTTCAAAATTGGTACTCCCAGCCATTCCAAAATCAAGGCATGATGTCACAGTTTGATCCTAACTTGAACAATACAACTAGAGATATGCCGTATTTTGAAAATCAAAACACAAATCTGAACCCTGTTCTGAAGTATGAAAGTTCAGCTTTTCATAAGGATAACATCTCATTTGGGATCATGGATTCATTTGAAATGCTATCAAATAACAGGCAATAGTCATTTCAAAATGATGCATATGATCTTCTCTCATTTGCCTTCAGATAAACTCAACATTCACGAATAATTAGGGCTTTATTCTTCAATTTTGTATATTATAAATGCAAAATCTGAAAGAATGCACATCTTCAGCCACTCGTGAGCTGGAAACCCTAGAAATGTTCTGCTGTCAGAAGACCCTATAATTGTTTTCTCGGATCTTGTGTAAGATTTGGATATAATTAGAACGATTACTAGCATTATTTTATAATAAAACTGTCGTGATTTTTGATTTTGATCAAAGGTTTATCATTTAATAAAGACCTAAATCTTAGACTTAATCAAGACGCTAAAACCTAATTGCTTCTACTATACATTCATTTTATATTAATTGATCATTATTTCCTACAGCTTTTTGAGATCGTAATTTTCAACAATGGCAACCAACTAAAAAAATAAGAGTTATATTTATAAATTTAATTTTGTATTTCGGATTCTGTAGTCAACTTGTTGCATTCCGGCTTTGAACTCTATTACCTGTTTCACTTCTTGTTATGTACAATTTCGAAAGTTATTACTCATTGGTCCGAATGCTTGCCCTGGCTCTTCTCCTACTACTAAGGTAACAGCTGAATAGCAATCTCCAGGCCAAAGATGCTCGATCGGTTGAATAAGTTATAAGTGATAAGCTTTGCTCTTGCCTAAAAAAGTTGGTGACATAGGGGTTCGCATCAGAGATAGCTAGATTTATAAAATCGTCGGTCGAAAATAAGTTGTCATCAAAACAGCTATTTGTCTTGTAATCAATAGCATTATATATGAACAAAAACCTAGGACCTGCAACTTTGCAGAAATAATAATCTCTTTTCTCCATTAAAGAGCAGAGTGTTGGCATTTCAATTCAAAAGCACCACTATGGATTGAATTAGAATCCAATATCTTGAAGAACGTATCATTTAATCAAATTAATTATTCAAGAATAAAACTGTACAGGATTTATTTATTTATTTATTTTTTTTTACTCATGAACCATATTTATGACTGCATTATTGCTTTTGGTAGCAATTGATGATAGCGTTTTCGGGTTTTGAAAGTAAGTAAATGAGAATTGAAGGCACTAAATTAGTACATAAAACAATTTCAGAATAAAATTTAGTGTTTTATAATTTCCTCACCCAAATACATAAATGTACATGTCAAGAAAACCAAAAGAGTTAAGCCCCTTGGTCTACTTCAGTGTCAATCGATCGAGAGAGAGATGTTTTTCCTTTAGAACATTTCCCATGAAACTGTGAATTACTTAAAAAATAGTGTCACATAAAACAAAATAAACGATATATAAAAAATTCATCTCCAATGCAAGCTGATTAGGACTTCGTCAAGTGATGTAGCCGAGTAAAAAATAGACATTGTCTAGATGTCCGTCTAAATCTAAAGACTCAATTAGATCATGTTTGTTATTTCTCGCTATTTTGTATTGTATTTTTTTCTCTTCAATTAAAAAAAAATGAATTTGGCCATCTATTATAGAAATCACCACCATAAACTAGAAGCATGCATTTCGAATTTTTGTCACATAGACAGTAATTCATAGAATGGATTGAAGATGCTCTTATTATGTTTTTATTTTCAATAGCACGAAAAATTCCGTTTAGTTTTGTTCAAGTAAATGGAGGAAAAATCGTCACTTGAAGGGTTAAGTCCTGGTCCAGTCCGTTGTATCCAAGTCTTATGGTTATCCAAATCTTATAGGGCCAGGCGTGGTTAAATATGGAAAAAACAAATGAGACAATTGACAGAAAAAGCACTAAAATAGCAATCTAATGGTTGTTCATGCTTTTCTGCAGAGTTTCATTTTTTTAATGTACAAAAAAAAAATTTAAAAATTTCCTGAAGGATTTTTTTTTTCCTTTTTCAGAACCAATGTTTGGATGGGCTTATATATATAAGGTTGCTTATTTTACTCACGTTACATATTTTCCCTTACTATAAGGAAGCTTGTAAAATATTTTAAAAGAGAAAAATGTACTAAAATAACTAGTTATAAAACTCAAAAGGAAAGAAACTATGTCTAGTTCCTCGAGTCAAAATCACCCAATTGACTTGGTGAGAAAAGGGTTTGCAACGAGAAGTTATTTACAACAAGAAAATTACTCAGCTTTGACCCTTGACCAAGGATCACAAAAAATACTTGTTTAACTCGATATCCACAGTCCCGCCCTAAACATGATAGGATTTCTCCTCCTAGTAGTGTACATGGGGTTGGGGTTGGTGTGGGGGAGGGAAGGAATATGGTCCCCGCCTCGTTATCTGTTGCTTTTAAAGTCCATTTCAAATTTAAATTTTTTATCCCACAAAAAGAAAAAAAAAAAATCAACTTTTTTAACCGGAATATTAGGGTCTTGTTTGGTATTGATTAAAATTCAACTAAAATTGAAAATATAGTCGTTATTGTCTAGTTTTTCAATTTTAATTCGATTTTAATCTCTACCGAACACGCCCTAGTTGTTCTATAAATTGGAAAAAAAATAATAATGATTTTTACCAACTGAAGACATGAAAAATAAAACAAAAAATTATAAAAATTATATACGTGATATATAAAAATACCCGATGGGGTTAAGGGACAAAAATGACTGTCCTGACATGACATGTTCCGTTGTGATCTCTACACTTGACATGCATATATACTATATGTTGGTAATTGGATTAGAAGATTGAGAAATTTGGTAAGTGTCAAAACAAAAAACTTTGGAAAAATAACTTTCGTGTCAACTTCGCCCAAATACTCAAACTTGATCTGATGGTCAAAATCAAATGTAATATACCAACTTATTCTATTTGTCAAATAGATCGTTGTAGTATATTTGAAATCTTAAAAATAATTATGAATGAATGAGAAATTGCGGTCCAAAATTGGGAAGAAAATAGAGGAAACTCTCAGAGATTTGTCTAAGTGTGTTGCTAGTCTGATCCTGGACTGTCGCTCCATGTTAGTAGTAGTGTCTCTGTTATTTTTGATTGAGCGACGTGCTAGCGACAGTGAATGGTGCGACATTTGGCAAGAATTGCTAAGTTTTGGGCGCGGAACCCCTTATCCTCTACATATAGGACCCTTTGGAGGTGTATTTATCATTCCATATCATTCTTTACATGTAATGTTGCATAAAACACTGCATCAAAAGTGATTTATTTGCATAAAGTCATGAGTTCGGTAAAGAGAGAATTCCGTGCGAGTTCGTTGGTCTAAACCATTTGAAGTGTTCATACGGCTTAACGTGATCGTTATATCTTGGAAGATGGTGTCGGAAAATCGTTGCACCGATGCAGGGCAAATCCATCTTAAAGAAAAAATGTTCAACACTTGCATCAGTCAATCGCATCACTAGCATCTCTTCTTTTCTTATCTTTCCATTTCTGATTTCATTTATTTTGATTTCAAAATTGACTAATCTTGTTTATATGTTTATATTACAAGCATCTCTTCTTTTCTCATTCTATGTTGAAAAATTATGGGAAGGAAATAGTGTAGAAGTAAGGTGAAAGGTAGTTGAAATCTTTTACAAGCCAAATCCACGATTTTTTGAAGTTGGAAAAGGAGTGCTTTAGCCTTTAACTGTGCCATTCAAGTGATAGTTTTCATCACATTTTTAATATCAACGTTCGATTAATTAACACATCTTGTTCACCCTTTACCTTTTCTTTTTAAATGGATTGAAGCCGACAGACATTCCGAGAGAAATCATTGTTTAGAAAAATGGGGTGTGATTTTCGTCCAAAAAACTCTTTTAAAAAAGACATAGAAAGATTTATCTTCTATCGCATTTTTAAATAAATAAATAATAACTATAAAAGTGTCATTTATCTAAATAACGCTAATAGAATTTTTGGACAAAAATAGTTATGAGAGACTATATGCTAATTGATGAAATTTAGCAATTAAAATGTGACGAATTTATTAAAAAAAAAAAATGTGATGGGAATATAATTGCCCCATCTTCTATTCTTATAAAATATATAATAAGAAATCACTAAAATCTTTACTCTATCACTGTTCGATGGGAAATATAATTGTTTATTTGTGTTCTCTTTTTTTGACCATTGTTCAACTTTTTCACGACAGCTTTTCCTTTTTCAACTTGAGTTCAAAATACCCCAATTAAATAATGGTTCGATTGTTCAATCGAATGAATAACTTTCCAAGTTCAATTAATGGAGCAAAGAATACAAGTGCTCGATTAATTAAGTAAACAGAATAACATCATTCTTTAAACCTTTTTATCTTTTCTATTTGTTTAACGCCGAAATTAGGTTCGAAAGTCATTGCCTGCCGCTTTCGTTCGTGGACTCCAACTACACCACACTTTAATTTATAAATTAATTTTTCTCCCATCCCCATGTATATTAATGGGAGGGGAAAACTTACGTTTGATACCTGTTCATGTGACGGTAAATTCACTTTCTATAATGAGTTAAAATAATCATAAAAAACAAAATTAATCAATCATCAATTGTGGGATGTAGGGTCACTGCTAAGTACCATTGGTCCTAGCCAACATTAAACATTGGATATGGTGTAAGAGCCTGTTTGGGAGGGCTTAAAATTCAATTACAATTGAAAATATAACTGTTATTGGGTTTCACTCATCTAATAAAAGTCAACAATAACGACTAATTTTTCAATTTTAATCCGATTTTAATCTCTACCAAACACCCTCTAAGTCCCGAAGTAAAACAACAAGACGGAAGCTTATGAGCTCGTGTCACAACAAACACACCCCAAACACGGTCAAACCACAAAGCATCGAATAAGAAACTGAACCTCACAATGAGCAATGTAGAGAGGCCCTTGAGATCGCAAACGCGGGCCCAAATCATCCACCTAAAGAAGCCAACACAATAGAGCAATGAAACATCTAAATTTGTTTCTTGTAACGTGAGTTCATTATTAATGTATAAACATATATAATCTTTAAGCATGAAGTCTTCCATAATACATTTTATAAGATTCTCACGCAAGCCCGTGTGACAAGAAGTTGCTTAAATTCTAAATTGATAGAAATGAGTGTTGAATGTGTAAACAATAGTTATGGGATTTACGAAATTTGTGGTTAAAATTAAAGTTTGACTTTAACCTTTAAACCATAATGTAATTATATATAAACCAAATAAGCAGTCGTGGAGAGGGGAGATTTTAAGTACTATGTACACACATTAGGATGGCAACTGACTGAACCGAGCCGGATCATGTGGGTGGCAATGGACTTTTTTATAATTTAAATTGCAAGAGAAACATTACATCAAAATTGTTTTATACTCGTGTGCTATAGTAGCAAGAGAAACATTGCCTTNTTAGGATGGCAACTGACTGAACCGAGCCGGATCATGTGGGTGGCAATGGACTTTTTTATAATTTAAATTGCAAGAGAAACATTACATCAAAATTGTTTTATACTCGTGTGCTATAGTAGCAAGAGAAACATTGCCTTATAATTCAACATATACATGTCGAATTTGTTAATTTTTTAAGGCCATGATTTTTCTCACATTCTGAATTTTTCAACCTACACAAGCTTTTCTGCATTTCTAGTTGTTATTATTATTCTTTTTTTAAAAAAAAAAAAATATATATATATACATATATATATATATATATTTTTATACTTCTGGAAAGTGAATCTAGAAATTGGCTTCGCATCCCGACACAATCAATGTCTTATTCTCAATTAAAATCCTTTATTAAGGACTTCTACTATTATTGATTTTTGGGTTTTTTCGTACTTAGACCCTGTTTGGTATAATTTAAAATTTTCATTCTCATACAATCACACATTTTTCAATAAAATAATATTTTCCATCATATCAATAATTTTTTCCTTCATTTTCAACAACACATTCTCTATCAATATAGTAGCAAGAGAAACATTGCCTTGTAATTCAACAATTAATACATGTTGAATTTGTTAATTTTTTAAGGCCATGATTTTTCTCACATTCTGAATTTTTCTACCTACACAAGCTTTTCTGCATTTCTAGTTATTATTATTATTATTATTATTATTATTATTATTATTATTATTCTTTTTTAAAAAAAATATTTTGTTATTTTTTATACTTCTGGAAAGTGAATCTAGAAATTGGCTTCGCATCCCGACACAATTAATGTCTTATTCTCAATTAAAAGCCTTTATTAAGGACTTCTACTATTAATGATTTTTGGGTTTTTTTTCGTACTTAGACCCTGTTTGGTATAAATTAAATTTTTCATTCTCATACAATCACACATTTTTTAATAAAATAATATTTTCCATCATATCAATAATTTTTTCCTTCATTTTCAACAACACATTCTCTATCAATTTATTATTCCAAAATACATTCTTCCAAAATAATACGGCTCAAACATACCCTTAATTTCATTTCTTTTATTTTTAAGTACTCGTCAAGTTATTAACTTTAGCAATTGAAATTCTTTTTTTTCTCCGAGGATGGGGCTAATAATTTATTTTTTTATTTTAGTTTATTTCATCACCTAAACTCACAATCACTTAATTTCAATTACAGAATTTACTCGAAATTTGGTCTTCTGGATTAAGTTGGTAAACTTTCCCAATCAACTTAATTATCAAGGAACATTTGGTCTGTTAATTTGAGTACAAAGTTTTTATTAATCATACATAATATGCCATTTGGTAAACCTACTTTATAGAACAAAAACCCTAAGCAATTGGGTCCATGACTATATTTAATTCATCTCAACGTGTGTTTGCCTCAACAACAATGATAGCATTAACCTTTTTTCTGTAATTTTCAAATTTTGGTTCCTAACTTAATAGACAATTAAATGCTTTATGATTATGGCTTTCTTAGGCAAAATAATTTCTAGGATACCTCACGTGTGTCTGGGAAAACCTATTCATTGGACTTGGAAATGTCTTTCTAATTCTGCAACCTATATAGATCTTTGCATTCGAGAAGAATTTCTTTTTCGGCGTACTCAACCTGATGCATCTCCATCCAATGATTTAAATGATGATAATTAAAATAATTTTTTTTTTAATTTATTTTGTGTGACGTGATAATACTTATATATTTTTCTGCTATTGGAGCAATAGTATCTAACTCTACATCTGCATGTTTTTATGTCGAGAACATAATTGGTTGAACTAGATGTAATCTTTTGTTTAAGTCACGATATTTCATATAATTAATATATATTTGTAGTTGATATTGGGATATTTTAATTTATTCAACTCCCAGGACAATTTTAATTCCTGTTAATATTATTTAGATTTGCATTTCTTCATTTTATATAATGGTTTATGATTGTGGGTAAGATTTGCTTATGGTATGATGTGAATGTGTGAAAATTATAAATCCGTTAATATTATTGTTGACAACCATATTTCTCTTTATTTTAATATTTCGATTATTAATATAAACTTTATACAATCACTTCTTTCATTGTTGAAAAGAAAGTCAACTAAATTTTAGTTGTTTCAATGGTATTTTATCAACTAAAATAATTAACACATCGACAAATCAAGAAGTCGAAATAAAATTGGTTGTCAATTTTAATTTTTTTACAATCATTTCTCTCGTTGTTGAAATGAAAAACAACTAAAATTTGGTTACTTATTGTATTTTAACGACAAAAATAAGTGATATAACAATCAAACAAGTGGTTATTGAAAAAGGATTTGGTTGTCAATACAAACCTTTTAAACCAGTTATTTAGTTGCTAAAATAATAGATTTAATGAGTAAATATGTTTTAAATTGTTGAATACATTCGTCAACACCTCTTTGCAACCAAGGAACGACCAACTGATTGTGGTCATTAAATGTGATCAATAAAAAAAATGTTGAAAGTGATATTTCCTGAATAATATTGTTAAGCGTAGAGCGATAAGTTAATTTTGATTAAAATTGAGTAAAACTATGAGAGGGTTTTCTCCATTATTGGTCTTGATTCAATTATCTGTGGGGTCTTGAATCTTGATCACTTTGTTATTAATTAATCTTCCAATTATGTATACTATACAAGTAGGTTCAAAAATAGGAGAAACACGTGTCGACATATGATTGAATAATTTGATAATTAAACACTAAATAGATACTGTCAAACCAGTCTGTTTTTTTTTCCGTCTTTGAACATGTTCAATCATCATTACTGATAATCTTCGCTTCACGTGTCTGTCACTTTCCTTTTCCATATACGACAGTGGAGGGTTCAAACTTCAATAATGCATGTAAATTTTACTAATTTAAACGTACTTACCATTTAATATTTTATACAACTCTTAGTTAATTATTAACTTGAAAAATGCCCAAGGATGACAAAGTCAACTCAACTACCAAGGTTTCCACTAAATGTCAAGTCCGGTGCCCCAATTTTTGTTGTTCATACTAAATAGGACGTCAAATCTTGATTATCTCTAGTTAGTACATACTAAACGAAATTCCACTTTATTAGTCACGAAAAATTTTGTCTTGAAAACTTTCTGGACGACAATTTTTGGACGAAACAACCTAAAATGATTTTTTACAACAAAAACTTATGTTGTCAATTAAAAGTAGAGAAAGAGAATGATTTGTACCTTAATTCTCAGCTGATAAGACGAATTATAATCTGAATTAAGAGGGAAAATGCCTATTTTAGGCTTCATAACATATTATACTATAACAAACTTGTCATAATCTCCATATATACAATCATTTAGGAAAAGATTTCAACCGTTAACATCAAAATAAAACATCAGTGTTTCATCATTCTGAGAGCCAGTGCTTGAAGCTCACTCAAGCCAGTCTGTGAAGGTCTTTTCTTGCTACAATAGGTTTGAAATGTGACTTCATCTCTGGTGCTTTCAAAATCTTGCATGCCGATATTTCCGTGATGATGATCAATTGAGTCAAGTGAGCTCTGAGGTGAGATCGAAGAAGAATTCATGTAATTTGATGGAAAATTTTGAAATGACGATGCCATTCCACCATTAATGTTGCAGCTTGGCCATTGAGTTTCTTGATTCCTTGACTCAATCAGATTTTGTGCTAGCTGAGCCTTCACTTGCATCAGTTGAGCTTGCAAATAAGCCACCTACCAAAATTTCAAGCCCAAAAAATTCAACTTTTCGAGTTTTAGGTTGAAAAATAAACTCAGTCTGGGTGCATCTGCATTTTTTCACACATCTGGGCACAAAAGGATAGAGAGGAAAATGATAATTACCTGTTGTTGCAAGGCAAAAATATGAGAGACACAACCATAAACGGGATCTCGAATCCTGGCTTGAGCTTCATAAGCAATAGTAACAACAGCCTCACATCTATCAGCCACAGGAATGTGCAGCAACAATTTCGACACATTACTGGCACCAAATACCTTGTGAATGGCTGCGAATCTTGCCGGCCCTTGCTCGGAACAAAAATAAGGGGCAAATATGCAATCAGCCGCGCACTTGCGACGGAGAAACTTGCATGCACCACAAGGAGATCCAGTACCAGTTGCCATATATGTCTGACAGAATATATAGAGAGATAAAACAAGATTTGAAGTTTTAAAACAATACAAGCACACGGGCACACTAGAAAATGGTGCAGATATGAAGAGAGATGAATATGGGGTAGGGGGTGAAGTGGGGTTTCTTGTTCTTATAAAGGGTCTGAAGAGGGGACATGGAAGGTATGTGTGTACGGTTCCAAGGAAACATTTATAAATGGGTTATGCGATGTGGTTGTGCTTCTTTAATGTTTCAAGACCTTTAGACTAGTATTTTCTTTGGTGTAATATATTGATAATTACTTTAATGTTGAAATCTTTAAATATTTAATTGATTAGAGATCATCACCACTTGAAAACAGTGGGACTGCAGTAGGTTGACCATCACTGCAAACCTTTATCAAATTTTATGACCTGAATCTCAAATTTGCATTCATAAAAGAGATTGATTACAGTAGAAAGAGTCACAAGGAAAAATGGTAGATTGAAATTAACATATTAATGTAGTAGTAACCTTGAAACAAAATCTGCCATAAGGGAGTGGACTTGGAGTGAATTTCCGAGCTTGATTCTGGATGGTATATGGTAGATTGTATTTAAACCATAAGCTATAACTTTTGAATAAAGTGGTGACAATATCGTAGATGAGTTGGTATTAGAGCGGGATGTTTAATGTTTAAGTCCATTCTGATACATATCTGTTGGATGGATTGAACCTTTGTCATAAGTAGCAATTTTTTTTTGACTAAGTGACAATATACTACATTACATATCTTGTTATATTTGTTAAGAATCTAATCATTTTATACCATTCGATAATAAAGTAAAAGATCCACATAATTGATCTCAAATTTATTGAATTTAAGAACTCAAATTCTTAGCATACAACTATTGGCTACATCATGCTAGACCAGTTCATATGGGCGAGACTGAAGGGTGAATTAAAGAATGATAGAAGGCTCTTAATGAAATAATATACATAAATTTGTCCTTTGTTGAAAATGAGTTTGTTTCAATCGCTTTATAAAATATTTGTTGCGCCGAACGCCGCACCTTGGAACTGCTGCTAATTTTTTGTTGCTTTCTGAAAATTGACACGTATTGGTTAAATTAACAAATCAATTTCCCTTTAATTAATTAATGAATGCTAACTCGAATTATTAATTATATAATATTATATAGCACTTTATCATTTGTCAGTTTAAATTCTAAAATATAATTAATTTTTTCATCAATTTTTTCCTCACCACATCATATTATAACATCCATTATGTACAAATTTTTTTTTTTTTTTTTTGGGGTACATACAGCAAAATTCTATTAACAATTAGTAGATAGTGATTTGGTCTCACTGCACCATTCATTGGATTTGAATAAGAAACAAAACAAAAGACACATCAATTTTGTTCTCTTTTCTAAACAATTACTAGCCTATAAAATAGGTTAATTAAATACTATACATTTAAAGGGTCACTTA
>CAIGRO010273825.1:0-13785 GCA_903798355.1 Fraxinus baroniana | reverse complement strand
TGTCGGTTATCATTCTTTTCTTGGTTGCTATTCTGAGATTTTGAATACTGAGAGCCTATCAGAACTTGAATAGGCCGAATGTTAATTTCTGCTCTTAGTGAATTTTTTCTGACATTCATTTTTGGTACTTGTGTTTCTGGTCCGTTGTATTCCCTGAAAGAGTTTCAAAATTCATAGTCTAACAATCCGTTTTTTTTTCCGGTGGGAGTTCAGCCTGAATTTTAAATGTGCATCTCCTGTCCTTGTCAAAATTATTATAAGCTCCATGGTTTTGGAGCATTAGTTTTCTTGGGTTGGTGCTTTATTAGAAAATCAATGTAGTGCAAGGATTGGGTGAACGTCTTAGAAATGAGTGTTACCTTGCTGTAAAAAGGATATAGGTATTCGACCATAAATTTATGAATCATGCTTCATGTACAAGGGGACAGATACAAGGCACTCACACATGTGGGGTCCACGTATAATTTTTTTAATTCATTGTGGGGCCCACCATGTGAGTGACCGGTGAGCCCCTGTGAATTAATTCCCTGTACATGGGGATTAATTCTAAATTTATTGGGGGTTGAGATTTGATTTGTTTCGATGGCAGATGCAAATCTATGATAATTTGGAGTGTAGACCGAGTCTGACCTCCTGATTTGGTCCTTTCCCTTTGCTAATATAATAGTCTCAAGAATAATTCTAACCGGTGGTTTGCTAATATAATAGTCTCAACCTAGCATTTAATGACACTTTGTTGCCACGTGGCATTATCTAAAGCAAGTCTTAAAAAGGTTTTATAACATGAAAAAGTAATGATATTTATTATTGGTAGAGATCGTCAATGTTATAGGTGATTGTGGATTTTTCGATTAATTGTTCAATGAAATTGTGATGAATTTTAATATAACGAGCAATTAGTTGAGGGTTCGCTACCATATAAACTAATGATGATCTTTTCTAATAATGAATTGCATTATTTGGTGTATAAATAATATTCAATAAGTTACAAGAAAAAAAAAAAGAACATGCAAAAAAAAATCATAAACTTTCACTTAAACAATTTTTTTTGCAAGTGTGAAATTGCGCTCGAGTTTTTTTTATCATGAGTTAGGAGGTTAGAAAAGTAATAAAAATTAGTTTGGGCATCCGTGGAAGTGCTATTTATGGCATTTCTTGAAACTAATAAAAATCGGTTTGGGCTTCAATGGAAGTGGGCCATGAGTTGGATACGGACTCAGTAGTAACTCTCTTGTAACTTCCGTCCATTTTGTGGTGTTTTATAAGCCCAATTAAAAACCAATCTCCATGGTGTAATTCAAATCCAACTCACTCAACCTAAACCCTATTCTTAGTCTTATTTCATATAGCAACAGGACAGGACGGAGGGGACAAGCGGCTTATGGTTTAGGGTTTCCTTGGCACCAATTGATATTGTATTGCAGTGATTTCTTCTACTCAACCTCTTCATCACCAAACTTGGAAGGTAGTATCAGAATTTTTCGACAATCTCTCTCTTGAATTTTGATGTGATTGTTTCAAGTGTAATCGTGAAATATCCAGCACCAAAAGTCCTTTTATGCATTGTACTTCTTCTCTGTCTCCTTCCTTTTTTTTTTTTTTGTTTATTTTCCCTCCTTTTCTCTGTCTTGGCACTCCTTCAAAATTAAATTTCGAATTTGCTGGTTATAGAGATTTTTCTGCATTATTTTCAGCAATCCGTTCCGCTTGGTGCTAGCCGACCGTTCTTCCTACAAAGTACAAACCGATTAAATACCAGGTTGAGCTGAATACACCCACCTGGTTGAACCTGACTGATCCGGTTTTTGTATGAAAAATTGTACTTTCAGCGGATAAATAAGGAATTCAACAACACTCCTCTCGTATCAAGTCGTAGCATTTTCCCACTGGGGCATGTGAATTGTTGTGTGAAGTTGGAATTAAAATTTATAATAACTATACTTTGCATTATACTTTCTTTCCCTAATTTTAGTTAAATGGTTTTAAATCATAGTTATCGAATGGAAAAATAAATAAATACAGTTTACAAGGTGTAAAGATTTCAAGAATCTTGCATTGTAATGTATTTATTCTTCAAATTTCAATTCAAAAAATATATTTTGACTAAAATTTTGATCCGACAATTACTCATTGGTTGAATTACTGATTGTCGATCACTGGGAGGGTTGGTTCTGAGTACTATGAAAATATGCATATTCTTACTGAACCCTTGAATTGTTGCCTGAATTTATCTATATTTGCACAAAATGTCATTGAGTTGATAGAAAAATATGCTATTTTATTATGTATCTCGCGTTACACTTTGAATGAAGCTCATGCATCTCACTCTATGTTTTCTGCGATGTCTGTACACATACAATAACTATGGGTCTGGGTGCTTTCATGAGCTTTTGAGCTGATTATTGATTATTCATTTCAGAAGATGTAAAAAGGTGGACGATTGTAACTAGGCTTAATGTGTAACTCAATGGGATTTGTATATAGTTTCTGATGTATTGAAATCATTCTAATTATATTAGTTGGCATGTGCATTGATGATTGTGAACTCTTTCAAGTTACCATTTTACAAATAATATTTAGGAACATTTCATTGGGTTTTCTGTCATTTCAAAAGCTTGTGCGGTTTGTTTCTCTGCATTCTAATAGGGACTGTAGGTCCTCTTTTTATCACATGCTATTCTACTTAATCATTTAAGTGAAGCTAGCATTTTTATGCAGGAATTCTTTGTACAGTAATGGCAGCTCCCAAAAATAAAACGAAAACAAAATCACAAAATCCCCATCCTAGAAAGAAACAAAAGAAAGTACCTTTAGCAAAAGAACCAGAAAGAGAAGACCTCCTTAGTGATTCTGATGGAATGGATGAAGTAAAAGAACACAAAGAATCTGATGAAGAAGAACAGGAATTCAATTCGGACTTGGATATGTCTTCGGATGGGGATGATCCTTTTGCTGATGATATTCTTAGAGGAAGCGATGATGAAGGTATTCTCTTTCCATTGGAGTTTTATTTGGAGGATTATCTCTACTCCTGAACTTATAACATTTGCTGGATCATTTGTTTAGAGGAGGCTTCAGATGTAGATTCAGATTCAGATTCTGATGCATCTGATATTGAGACAAAAGCTAGAGCAATTGATGAAGAAAAGGCTAGGGTAGAAGAAGAAGCAGAAGCTGAATTGCAGCTCAATATTAAAGAAGAGGCGGATGAGTTCCGACTGCCAACCGAGGAGGTTTAGTTAAATGATACTTATGCATTGCTTTTATGAGTTTTATTATTATTCATTGGCCGAAAACTTTTTGCCAAGTTTAATTTGAACTGTTTCTACAAATACATAGGAGCTTAAAGAAGAAACACACAGACCTCCAGATCTTTCAAATCTCCAAAGAAGGATAAAAGAGAGTAAGTTCGGTTTCTATTAAATTTCTTAATCATGTTTTCGTTTTATATTGAAATTCTTTACTATCATCTCTCTTTTCTTTCACCAAGTCCTTTGAATTCGGTTGATCTGTTTCAGTTGCTCGAGTCCTCTCAAATTTTAAGTCTTTGAGGCAAGATGGAGCAACACGGAAGGATTATGTTGATCAACTTAAATTGGATTTAAGTTCATACTATGGATACAACGAGTTTCTAATTGAAGCTTTGGTTGAGGTTATTTGCCAATTTGTGAATAGTCAACTCGTTTTGTTTCATTTTCTGTCTTTTTGGTGCTGAAGTTGTATTTACACGTGGAATTTTGTGAGTTTTATTCAGATGTTTCCAATTGTTGAACTTATGGAACTCGTTGAAGCTTTTGAGAAGCCTCGTCCAGTATGTCTTAGAACAAACACTTTGAAGGTGAATTGGATTTTATTTCTTCTTTAATGCTTTGGTTTGTTACCCTTGCTGATGATCCTTCATCAATCGCACCGTGTTGATAAGACTTTCCTTTCATTTGAATTCAGTCTCGCAGGAGGGACTTGGCTGGTGTGCTTTTGAACAGAGGAGTCAACCTTGATCCATTAAGCAAGTGGTCAAAGGTAAGAGTTACGATATGTTTATTCTATTCTTTATCTAGTGTACCATTCTGTTCTTTTTTCAAGGGACAATATTTTTGTGTTTTGTAGGTTGGCTTGGTTGTTTATGATTCACAAGTGCCAATTGGGGCCACTCCGGAGTATATGGCTGGGTATTATATGGTATCTTCTAATCCTAGAATTTACAATCCTAATTTTTAGTATTAAAGCAAAGCTGACTGTCTATTTGTTGGCAGCTTCAAAGTGCTAGCTCTTTTTTGCCTGTAATGGCCCTTGCCCCTCAGGAGAAAGAAAGAATTGTAGATGTGGCGTAAGTATATGTTAGTTATCTCAAGTTGCAATTTTCATCCATCTTTGCTTACTTCTGCTAACTTCTGTTTCTATGTCTTTAACCCCTTTTAAGTTGTGTGGGCACCCTTTTTTTCTTAATTTTTTTTATTGGAAGTTGAAGGGATTCATGTTATTATTTTTTCCGCCGTATCATTTTTTCTATAACCTATTTTTCACACAATCTCGAATGATTTTCTTTTTTATGTCCTTATCTGAGCTGGTCTTATTTTGCTATACATATTTAATTATTCTGAGTAGCCTCTTATGGAATTACAGCATAACGGATGAATTAAAAAATTTCTTTAGATTCAAACTTGATAGTTATAATCAGTTGAAATACATAATCCTTTGTCTTATATTATGTTGCTGAGGTTTTTATCTCATATAAATCTCTGTTAGTTTGAAATTTTATGTTCTCAAACATGCTTGTAAGATGATGGTTGATAAGAACATGGTGAAATGGTTATTTTGAGCGTTTCACGTATTTATATTTGTATTTCATGTGAAATGTTTAAGATTTTCCCCATGTTGACACAATTTGCGCATTCGTAGGGCTGCTCCTGGTGGTAAAACGACTTATATTGCTGCGCTAATGAAAAACAGTGGTAAGTGGCTATCCCACTGCTAGCGATGTATGTCTTATGTATGGGAACAGGAGAAAAATTTAACGACTTCTTCTTTGTTACATGAATGATTGATCAATGAAAGTGGGTTTTAAGTAGTTTTTTCTTGCTAGCCATGTTATTTTGCATCTTCCGTGGAACCCCTTGTCTGAGACTACACCTATGATCCATCGGAGTTTCTTTTGGATGTTGTTTTCATTTATTTTTACCTGTTCAAAAAGTTAGTTTGTAATATTAATTCTACTGTTTGCTGGTGATCCTACTTCCCAGCCCCAGCCCCAAGAAAATAAATTCCACTGATCTAAGAATTGGAAAGTAGATCCACACGTGGTAGTATTAACGTGCAGCTCACTCTCTTTAATGGCTCAGCAGCCGCTGTTGATGAAAAAATGTTCAAACTGTTATGTGCCCATTTCTGATGCTGTTGTTCGATTCTTCAACTTTATACCCTTGAGTCTGGGGGTTTAGTTTTGCAGATCAATGGATAGTGTAACAAACTGTGGTGTAATACGGAATTCATCTGGTAAATCAGCATGCTGTTTTTTCTTATTTTTATTTACAGCTGCCCTATTCTTAATTGCACTTAAGAGCATTTCTGACATTAATAAAAAGGAAGGCATTTGGGGTTGGGAGGTGAGGATTTCTTATTTTTGTTTTGTGTGTTGGGGTAAGAAAGGGGGTGGGGTGGAAATATGTAATTTTTATGCGCAGAGCATGACATAGATTTAGCCTCTTTTTGGGAAGAATTTATAGATGGTTTAATATATAAATAGATAGAAATGAGTGGTGGATAGTACTTGTGAGTCTATTGGAATAAGTGGTTGAAAATGAAGTTTGACCATTTATAAATTTTGTCGATTGGAGGCTTACTTGTAGAATTTTTGAAGTTAGCTATTGATATATTTTTGCACTACATATTCAAACTTTTCCTTTTTTTTTTCCTTTAATTGCCAAGCCTATTTGACTCAAAATTATATGCCTTCTCTTAGTATTATATATGCTAAAAGCACAATGACTGCAAATTTATGTTATAAATTGTACGTGCAGTGTAGTCAACTTGATATGTTTACATGGTTTCTCCTGAAAAAGGTATCATTTATGCAAATGCGATGAAGGCGTCAAGGCTCAAATCCCTTACTGCAAATTTACATCGCATGGGGGTAACTGTGGATAGTACTTGTGAGTCCATTGAAATAAGTGGTTGAAAATGAAGTTTGACCATTTATAAATTTTGTCGATTGGAGGCTTACTTGTAGAATTTTTGAAGTTGGCTATTGATATATTTTTGCACTACATATTCAAACTTTTCCTTTTTTTTTTCCTTTAATTGCGAAGCCTATTTGACTCAAATTATATGCCTTCTCTTAGTATTATATATGCTAAAAGCACAATGACTGCAAATTTATGTTATAAATTGTACGTGCAGTGTAGTCAACTTGATATGTTTTCATGGTTTCTCCTGAAAAAGGTATCATTTATGCAAATGAGATGAATGAGTCAAGGCTCAAATCCCTTACTGTTACATCGCATGGGGGTAACAAACACCATTGTTTGCAACTATGACGGAAGGGAGGTTAGGATCTTCCCTCATTGTTCCTGAAACTTCTTCAAAAGATTTTGGAACTTTTGTTACCACTGGTTGTAGTTTTCTTCTTCTAACCCCCCTACCCCAACCCTCCCACACACACAAAAAAGAAAGAAAAACCAAAAAGCAGAAAGGAAAAAATGTCCTTCCAGGAAAGTATATCTTGCAACTGTGTTTTACAGGACAACCAACATATCCTTGTACTATAATGCTGGTGTGATGCAAATTTTCTTTTGTTTAAATAAGATAATCTCTTTCCACATCTTTATTTCGTTGTGACAACTATCCCCGAAGTGTTGTTTAAATGGCTTTGAGCACCAGGAAGAAACAGAAGAAAATAATAACATTGCTTAGCTTTCCTAATTCCTCACCTTTCTAATCAGGCTATGATTGTATTGTCCATAATTCTGGTGGATCTAACGTATCTCTTTTTCTTTTATAATTTAACATTAGCTGCCGAAAGTTGTAGGCAACAACACTGTTGATAGGGTTCTACTGGATGCTCCTTGCAGTGGCACTGGGGTATGCAATCAAGCTTAATTTTGAATTTCCATGAAAGATTCTTTTCGCACTCACTGCATAAAATTTTTTGATTGGGTTATTCTCATTTTAGGTCATATCTAAGGATGAGTCTGTGAAAACCTCAAAAAGTGCTTTAGATGTACAAAATTGTGCTCATCTGCAGAAGGTACGGTTTCTTACGTCCAGAAAGTTACGTTTTACCACAATTTTCAGAAGAATATCGTTTTTTTAATATTCATGGCCTATGCTTGACCACAAGTCGGGGAACCTTCAAGAGTAATTAGGAAATATTTACATAATGTCAGCAGTTTCTAAATACAACTTAAATATGCTGCGGTTCCACTATATAGTTTTATAATAGAAAATCGTTTCCTAACTTGTAATCTTTAATCTCTACCAATGTATGCTTTTGGAAGCTCATTTGTTTTTAAATACGTTTGCAGCAATTAATACTTGCAGCAATAGACATGGTGGATGCCAATTCAAAATCAGGGGGATACATTGTTTACTCCACATGCTCCATAATGGTTGCTGAGGTTTGTTAAGTTGTTTCCTTCTCTTAAGTCCTTGAATGTCTTCTATTTCTTCTTTCTGAAGGCTGGAATTTGCAGAACGAGGCTGTTATAGACTATGCACTCAAGAAGAGGGATGTAAAACTTGTGCCTTGTGGACTTGATTTTGGGCGTCCAGGGTATTACCTAGCTAGAACTCATTTGTCAAATCATTGTTGCAATTGCATGATTAGTCTCACAACATTTCTTTTGTATTATAGATTTGTTCGCTTCAGGGAAAATCGTTTTCATACTTCATTAGAAAAGACAAAACGATTCTACCCCCATGTTCACAACATGGATGGATTTTTTGTGGCAAAGGTACGTCTTAATATGGGGAATGAATTGAGATGATTTAATTTTGTGTAAATTGCTTTATTACGCACTTCAGGCTGAGCTTGTGTTAATTACTATGCCATTTTTGGGCAAGTTGTTTTATTAAGTGTCAAATATCTATACTACATGATACAACAAATAATAGACACTGTCTAGTTGAGTTGTCGATAATCCGACTTTCTAAACATTAACTTCAGATCTTTACTAGAGTTAGGTCGTAATTGCCTCAATATGTACAGGATTCGCATATTTTTAAACCTATTTTGTTGTGCCTCCTCCTGAATGGTCACTGAGTATGTTGAGGCATACCTCCGGATATCTATGCATTACACAAAATTTTGACCTGTCATCCTCACTTCTCTTTTCTGCTGATTTACGAACTTATAATATTAATCTATAAATACTTTAAATACTACATACCCCAATTGACCCGTGTAGCTAAGAGCTTTACTTTCGTTTCCTGTACTTTCATTTATATATATATTTTTTTGGTTAAAAGTTTGGTTTAGTTAGGATTGCTGGATTGAATTATGATCATAAAAAATATAAGTACTGCAATAACCAGTAGAATATCTAGATATTGCCCAGGCAATTGTTTGCACTTACGCCACTGCCGCACAATATCTGCAATCTTTTTAACTTTATAATCCTTTTTTTTTTTGGCAGTTAAAGAAAATGAGCAATTCCAAACCAACACCAATTCCCTCTGAACCTTCAGAAGTGGCGGAGCAAGGACCTGATTTGATGGAGAGCAATGGCCAAAACAATGGTGAAGGAGATATACACCAACACACAAAGAAAAAGGAGGTTGCCAAAGAGCATAGGAGGTTGAGCATCAGTTCTACCAAGGGCGGGAAAGGAGAAAATCCACAAGCCACAGAAAAGAAGATGAAAAGGAAACGCCCTTCTAGAGAGGAGATTGCAAGAATCAGGTACTTCATCAGCTCAGCTGGAAGTTAATATGATGGCTAAGGTTCTGTTGTTGAATAAGATTAACTATGCAGAATTATGTAGCCTTTCTCATACCTTTTTTCTTTTCTTGGGAAAATAATGTTCAGAGAGGAAAAGAGACAAATTTTAAGGTTAGCGAAGAGGGAAGGTAAGAGGAATGGTGGAACTGTGGACTGACCAATTTGCAGCTCATAACGGAGTGCATGCTTAGTTGGAATCCACAAAACAGTAAGTCATCCAGGGGATGAATTTTATTTTTTTTTGACTAATTTATGCTATAAACAGCTCCTGGACAACACTCGGTGTATGTATTAATTAATACAGTAAGAGCAAACAATCAAATTATTGTCATAGACCGAGAGCCTTTTTCCTGAAAATTGTCAATTTTGGTGCTCGAGGAACTAAAATTTTGTTCACTGTTCTTGTTTATTGCTATAAGAATCGTGATTTGTTTTCATTTTTCCCATATATTTTCCTCTTTCGTTTCCATTCTCACTCATGCAAGGTAGTGTTTTGTCAGAAAATTTACACAGGATCACTTTTTTTTTACCCCTTCATATTTCAGCAACTGGTTCGTCTGATTATATAATATAATAATATGTTGCATGAGATGATTTTATTCCTATTTTGAAGGAAGGATATGTTCAGTAGCTGACACTACACATGTAAAATAAAAGTAAGTTTTAATATTAAAAAAACAAAAAATTACTTTTTACTCTCTTTATCTAAAGCTTAGCCAAGCAAGAAAAACTTATCATATAGAAGTTAATTAATTGAATGTTAAAAATAAGAATGTGACAAAAAAAAATTTAAGAATACAAGCAAAATTTGAGAATATTTATAACATTCCAAACGTGATGCATGTAATTGAACATATTGAGCAGCGACTATTTTGTTAGCTCGAAAGAGGTTCGATTTTTCCTTTGTTGGAAAGTATATTGAAAATGAGATAATGTCTATTTTTGCTATGGGCGGCATGGCCAGAGAAATATTGAACTCAGTAGGGGTGTCCGTGGGTCGGTTCGGTTCTGCTCGGTTTCAGAATTTTCGGGTATTTAATAAATGGACCCGTCGGGTCCAAATATAATTATGGAATCGTTCGGTTCGGTTCGGTTCCATACCATAATTAAATTTTTTAACATTTACAGCAACACTACATAAATATAGCTAATGACATTTCATTTGTAACGTATACAAATTAACGTAGTCAAATTCAAAAATATAAAAATAACTAGATGTCGAATAACACTAATTCAATGCATACAAATACCAAAAAGTAGATATTAATACTTACCAACTATTTGATTTAATCATCAACTGCTACTGGTTGACTTGCCATGAAATTTTTAATTAATTTTTTAATTTATTTAAAAAAATAAAATTAATTAATTAATTCAATAAAAAATATAAAAAAATTATTTAGTTTCGGATCTCATTCGGTTCTTCGATTTTTGGTCTAGACTCGAGACCCGATCCAAACTTTTCGATTCTTGATTCGGGTACCCATTCGGGTCTTTAACTTATGAAGAACCGCTCGATTCGTTTCGATCCGGTTCGATTCGGATATTTTGGACACCCCTTGAACTCGCTCTCTTGCCACGCGTTTCAGTTGAGTCCAACTCAATCATTCTTTTTGATTGAGAGGATCATTTGATCTTCACTCTCTTGTTAGAAGCACAGAACTAGCTTCCGATTGATCTGTTTCGGAAGAAACTCTAGGACCCCTCGTCGAAGTCCGTCCACCCGGCTTAACTTTGATGACAATTTCATTTTCAAAACCCTTTCTCACGGACGCGCGCGCACAGCAATACAATTTTGGGGTTCCTCTGTGAACAATTTCAATTCAATAGTACTTTTCCAATATCAGCGTTATAGCGCGTGTGCCACCACTGACAATGGCCATACGCTGTCAATCTCCGTCGCAGTTGAAGTTACTCCACATCTCCACCACGCCTCCACCATTACATTCTTCCTCAAATCACACCTCCAATCGTCCCTCAAATTCAACCTCTCAGTCTCAGCAGTTCATAAATCTGTGGCCGTCACAGCCGAACCCGAACCCGTTTTCACCTGCGTAAAGTCTTTCGCCCCGGCTACAGTTGCCAATCTCGGACCGAGTTTCGGCTTTCTGGGCTGCGCCGTTGATGGAATCGGAGATTTTGTTACTCTTCGGGTAGACCCGAGTGTTCACCCTGGTGAGGTATCCATTTTTGATATATCTGGTGCCGGTTCCAAGCTTAGCAAGAACCCACTTTGGAACTGTGCGGGTATTGCAGTTATGAAGATGCTTAATGTTCGATCTATTGGGCTTTCGCTTTCCCTTGAGAAAGGCCTTCCCCTGGGCAGTGGCCTCGGCTCCAGCGCTGCCAGTGCTGTAAATGAATTGTTTGGTGGGAAGTTATCTGTGTCCGAGCCGGGCTTGAATCGGAGTCAAAGGTATCCTGTTATCACGCGGACAATGTGGCTCCGTCCATCATGGGTGGATTTGTTTTAATTAGAAGCTATGATCCTCTAGAGCTGATGCAGTTGAAGTGTCCCCATGAAAAGGACTTGTTTTTCGAGCTGGTAAGTCCGAAATTTGAAGCTCCCACAAGGAAAATGAGAGCTGCATTGCCACCGGAGATTACAATGTCCCACCATGTGTGGAATTGCAGTCAGGCAAGGGCATTGGTTGCATCGGTGTTGCAAGGAGAGGGCTTAGGATAGGCACTGTCATCGGACAAAATAGTGGAGCCAAGGAGGGCGCCATTGATTCCAGAAATGGAGGCTGTGAAGAAGGCTGCAATTGAGGCTGGTGCATTTGGATGCACAGTTAGTGGGGCAGGGGCCCACTGCAGTGGCTGTGACAGATGATGAGGAGACTGGCCGAATAATTGGGGAAAGGATGGTGGAGGCTTTTATGGAAGGAGGGAATCTGAAGGCGTTGGCTATGGTCAAGCAGCTCGATAGAGTTGGTGCTAGGCTTGTTAGAACTTAGAAGTGTTCCCAGATAATATTACTGACAAATAACTGTGGGTAACATTTTTTACTTTTTTTTTTTTTTTCTTTGCCTTTGTCTTGTTTGGTTTTGGAGCTTTTCTCCTCGACCTCAAAATAAACATCAATTGGCTTTTGCCCATAATGGAAGTTGTTGGAATTTGTCGATGAATTGCCAGTGATATTGTCTTCCTTCATGGTCTGAGTTTCTTATTGACGCATTGATTTGCTTAATCCCCCCACCCATACAAACAGGTCATTCTGGACAATTTGATTAAACAGTTCCTGCTAAAGGTTTTACATTTGCACATGACATCTGGATGTTCTTGTGAAATCACCTATATGCGTTTTTGCATTAACTTCCAACCACCAAAATCTGACTATAGTTTGGATGCTTTCAGTGTCTAACATTTTAAACTTAAAAGGACGAAATACTGTGGAAACAGCAATAGTATGAAAACTTATTCACTGGAAAGAAAAACAAGGATCTTTTCTTTTTGATTTCAGGTTGCTCCCTGTCTCTCTCTCAGGTGTTTTCTTGCCTTTGGAAATGGTCTAATGAGCTGCTAGGTGGGTTTGGTATCACTTTTGGTGGGGATTTTACAGAAGATATGCGTCTTTGTTCAAAATCTGTGTTCTTTTCATGGACCCTCAATCCTTTTTCACTTGTTTATATCTTCTATTTTGTGCTTATCATTTGCTATGTGGTAGTTCTTGACTCTAGCTTCTTCCGGTGTAAAGACTGCCTTTTGAAGTGTACAAAAGTGATATCCTCTGTTAATTTTATTGATCGGCATCTGCATCTAATTATGGTTCAGCTTTATGGTTAATGGGATTTACTTATGCCACAGAAGAAAAGGGATACTTTTTTGTGATTTAGCTTATTTAAGATCTTCTATTAACCAATTTATGGTGTTCTGTTGGGATAATGTACAATCAGTAGTTGGGGGACTATGTTTCTTTTAACCCATTTGCTTAACCTTCTGTTTCTTTTCCATTTTTCTTTCAACGTTGTTTTGAACTAAGGTCCGTTTATTACAAAGGTGGAAAATGGGTGGAAAGAAAATGTTTTATTGGGAATTGAATTGTCTGGAAATTATTTTATTGGGAATTGTAATTAATTGTGTTTGATTGACATTATTTTTCACCTGGAAAATCTTGAAAGTTTGGTGTTCGTTTGACTTCATTTTTTATGGAAATTGTCCATTAAAGTGATATTTTTTTCTACTATTGGGTCTAGAATTTGTTCCAATTGCCAAAAAAAATAAAATAAAATAAAATTACCATACCGAATACCATTCGTTTGACTTTGTTTTGCATGAAAATTGTCAATAAAAGAGATAATTTTTTTTTTTTATAAAATTACCATACCGAATACCATTAGTTTGGCTTTGTTTTATATGAAATTTTTTTTTTTTACCATTGTGTTTAGACTTTTTTCCAATTGCCCAAAAAAAAAAAAGCTGTAAAATCTTTTACCACAAAAAAGGCAAGAAAATCAACCCCACAATTCCTAGGAAAAAGGGCGCGTGAGGCTCATCCATGGAAAAATTTCCATGGACAGCAAAAAAGTTTTCCATTTTCCATGGAATACCAAAGCCATCAAACAGGCCCTAAAAATATATAATGCACTCATTTGTCTATGATAATACTGTTTTGTAATTTATCTGCTTTAACTTGGTAGACATTTCCTAGCTGTAGATGGAATTGGATGTGATACTGTTTAATTTTGGTATTGAAGGGGGAACACATTAAATTTGGTGTGGAGTGAGAGATTGGTAGAGTTTGATTAGCTTAAGAAGTCTGTATTCATTCCAATGGCCTCAGAATCAGGTGATGAGAATTTCTTCTAAAAGCCTTTCATAACCGATGGACAGCAAGTACGGAAATCCTT
>CAIGRO010273801.1:0-13471 GCA_903798355.1 Fraxinus baroniana | reverse complement strand
CACTATTCATTTTTGCACCATTTTGAAAAAATGGTGCAAAAAATTGTGTATCATTGGAGAACACTTTGCACCAAATTTTGATGCAAATGGTATACATTGGAGATGGTCTTATCACACTTATGTCATCAAGTTTTTTTCATTATATTTTTATTCGAGTCTTTCATTAATTAGTATATTTTGTCTCTGATGATGATTTTTGTCAAAAATTTCGTTAAGAGGAAAAAAAATATTATTTATTTGTGTGTATTTAAAAAGCAAAAAAAATCAAAATTATGATTAAACACTCATCCATCGTTTTAAAGCACAATAATAAAACTTTTGGATAAAAATTGTTATTAAAGACAAAAATTCGCTAATTGATGAAAGATTAATGATAAGCACTTGATGAAACAAAGTTAACAATATAAATGTAACATTGAATAAAGATTAGAGGCCAACAATACAATTAAAATGTGGCTGTGAATATAACTGCCCATTAATTATCATGGATATTTTAGCCAAAGATGCAGATGCGCTCCAACTTAAAAATGACGCTGACCAGNTTAACAATATAAATGTAACATTGAATAAAGATTAGAGGTCAACAGTACAATTAAAATGTGGCTGTGAATATAATTACCCATTAATTATCATGGATATTTTTGCCAAAGATGCAGATGCGCACCAACTTAAAAATGACGCTGACCAGCCTTCACTAATGGCCAATTCAATAAAATCTCCTGCTTTCTTCTGTCCTCCACTCCCATTTTCTTTCCCGATTTCGAAGGCGAGTCGAACGAAGGTAAAGTCTACGGTTCGAAACTTTTTTTCTCTGTTTTTTTATAGGGCTGGCTTTACCATAATTTTTGCCTTTCTGCAATTGTGGTTTTTTTGAATTATCTTTATTTATCTGCAGTATTTACAATTATTCACTCTTCTGACAACCTTTAGAATTTTAAATATCTGTTTGTAAAATACATAAGAAAGTTCTTCGTTTTCAGTTTTTATATACTCATAATATGTAAGGTTTGTACGTAATCAGTGTTTTATTCTACATTTTCCATTGATCTGAATGCTTTATTGTTTTGTAGATTGTACTTCTTACAGATATGTTATATGTTAACACACATCCGTTATATATATGATTTTTTTTTTTCGGATTTTGGATATTGAAGTTTAATATTATTCGATTTTTGAGCATTTTCTATACGGATTGAATTATATTTTTTGACTCTATATCATGATCTTCATTTTTGATCTGTAAATTTTGGTTTTGGGCTTACAATTTTTACTTTAGAAATCTGACATTTTTTCTTTTTTCTTATTTAATGTCTTATTGTCCTCGAAAATCATGAATTTGGTAGTACAATAGCTTGTTCACGTGCTTATGTTGTGTTTAGTGATTAAAATTGAGGAATTTTACTACACAACTGCTGAGTCTATTATTGAAACTTTAGTGGCTTTTGATTGGGATACAAGAAATTGTTAAAAGTAAGATTGATGCCGGCCAGTAATTATGGGCTTAGTTTTTGATTTAGTAGTTTGATTAGGTGGGTCTATAATGTTTGAATTCTAGTATTTGATTATGACCCATGGATGATCTACTAATTATTGAATTCACTGTGGAAAAAATAATTTGGAAAATAAACTATAAAAGCAACTTTTCGAAAAAAATTTTAAAATTTTTTTGGCTATTTTTGTTTGAGTGTAATGAGATTTAAAGACGTGTATTTGACTGAATTTGTTTGAATTAATGAGTCCGGTTGGTAATATGGCATGATTTTTTGTTACTTAAGTTTGTTTGGTGGTTGACGTCGCTCAACATCAATAATATGGTTTCTTGGTTGATACTGTGATTATGTAATTACAACTGTTTACTAGATAGTGATGTGTTACATATTCCAGAGCTACAATTTTCTTTGTATTTGTTTGAAGTTCTTACTATGAGTCGAGATAGTTTGTTCTTCATCCTGTGGATGTTACTACAGTCTACTCCTATTTGCACCACTGTTATTTAGTCTTAAGTTGTTATTTTATTTAAGGATTGGTAGTTTTATGTTCTGTAAAAAGTGACTTGAAGCGCATTAGTGATCTATTATTATCCTTACTTTATCTATCCTTAAGACACTGCATACCGTCTTTTATGTTGTTCATTTTATCTGTGCAAGTTGCATGATTTCTTGAAACATTTTCCTATTTTTTCTAACTGGGAATGCTGAAATGTAGTTAGTAATGGTTTATCCCTTTTCTTTACATAGTTTTACCCTGACTTCACCACCAGGCTTTTGTATCTGTAGGAGTTCTATTGTAAATTATAATGGAAAATCAGCACCAGCACACCACTATTGTTCAGAAGGCCGTCAACCAATTGCAGTTGAAATGCAGTCTCTCACAGGACATTCAAGCTCGCTATGGGGGTTTCCAAAGGCCTGCCATTTGTCAGAGGCAATTTGGATATGGCAATTATACAAATGCAGGATTGCAGTATCCTATGACTTGCAGTGCCAACCAAGATCTGTCACTGATTTCCACCAATGTTAACCCTGTGTTTGTCCAGGCTCCCTCAGAAAAAGGATTTGCCGGATTTGCCGTTGACTTTCTGATGGGTGGAGTTTCAGCTGCCGTGTCAAAAACTGCTGCGGCCCCTATTGAGCGGGTGAAGCTTTTGATCCAAAACCAAGATGAAATGATCAAGACTGGCAGACTTTCTGAACCATACAAAGGAATTGGAGATTGCTTCAAGAGAACTATTCAGGATGAAGGTTTTTCATCATTGTGGAGAGGGAACACTGCTAATGTCATTCGTTACTTCCCCACTCAGGTTCATACGATTTCTTGTTCCTGGATGCGCGAATATCTTTATAGTATTAATTACTCTTTTGCATATTGATCTAATTGTTGTTGCATGTTCGATAGGCCTTGAACTTTGCTTTCAAGGACTACTTCAAGAGGCTTTTCAACTTCAAGAAGGACCGTGATGGCTACTGGAAATGGTTTGCTGGTAACCTTGCATCTGGTGGTGCTGCTGGTGCTTCCTCCCTACTCTTTGTCTATTCTTTGGATTATGCCCGTACGCGTCTCGCAAATGACGCCAAAGCTGCAAAGAAGGGAGGTGAGCGTCAGTTCAATGGTTTGGTCGATGTCTACAGGAAGACCCTGCAATCGGATGGTATTGCTGGTCTTTACCGTGGATTCAACATCTCATGTGTTGGCATCATTGTTTACCGTGGTTTGTACTTTGGAATGTACGACTCACTGAAACCAGTGGTCTTGACTGGAAAGTTGCAGGTTAGTATGCCTCTAGGCAAGATTTGTTGTTATTGTCATATGTGGCAATAATTAGAACTCCAAAGCGTTTTCATTAATCCAATATTAAGACATATCTTGTTCTACTACTCTTTTCTTTTAATCTGTTTCGGGTTTAATACAGTGCAATCTTCTTGGCTATTTGTTTAGTTCTTAGATATTTACTGCTTCAAAGTAACCAATTTCTGCCTGTTTATGTTTACAGGATAGTTTCTTTGCTAGCTTCGCCCTTGGTTGGCTCATCACAAATGGTGCAGGACTTGCTTCTTACCCAATTGATACTGTTCGTAGAAGAATGATGATGACATCTGGTGAAGCCGTGAAGTACAAAAGCTCTATGGACGCATTTGCTCAAATCTTAAAGAACGAGGGTCCAAAATCTCTATTTAAGGGTGCTGGTGCAAACATCCTTCGTGCCGTTGCTGGTGCTGGCGTGCTTGCTGGTTATGACAAGCTTCAGTTGATTGTTTTCGGAAAGAAATATGGTTCTGGTGGGGCCTAAATAACACCAATTTCCTTACCTCATTGGTAATAGACGCTGATGAAAACCATTTTGTTGTCTAGTTTGAGAATATGGGGATTTTGTTCCGGAAAGGGGTTTTAGTTTTTGTAACCATAGCGTTGATGAGGTTACGAATTTTTACTCACGAATTACGTCACTAGTAATTTTGTTTGAATCGTAATGGACTTGTTGAATCTCCTTCCAATTAAAAGTTGATAAATATATTTTCGAAAAGTTAATAAAAGTTGTGGGTATATAAAATGTGTGGTTAAAAACGATTTAAGAAGGGAGAGCCAAGCACGTTAATTTCTTTAGATTGAGAGCATATTTAGGTTCTTGCGTTGTCCTTTATGCAATATTGTTACTTCATGGCACTATTTAATTGACATGTGTATTAAGCCTCTATTTGATTATGATTTTTCAAGACTATTTTTTCCCCCTCATATTGATTTTCAATTATACATTATAACAATAAAATATTTTTAACGTAAATTCAAAATTTTCTTACTTTTTAATTACGAATTTTTCAAAAATTTATTGTTCAAAAACTTATTTTACACAACAAGAAAATGGCCATCAAATATGGACTAAATAAATGAATTTTGAATATACAAATTGAGCAAAAAGTACTAGGATTGTCAATTTCGCTCATCGGCTTGGCCCGGCTTGTTGGTCGGGTCGAGCCCTATTTTGGGGCGTTAACCTAAGCCTAGGCTAGTTCGCGTGGCTCAACAAGTTACACGGGCCGACTCATGTCAATGGCTATTTTTCGGCGTGTGACGATTCGAACCTTAAAAGAAAAAAAGTTAAGAAATTAAATCCAGACAGTTGCGCGAGCGCGCGCACACCCACATATATATAACGAAATTCGTGAGCCGGCTCCACTTGATAAGGCTTGAACCAAAAGCTCCAATCAAGTCTAATTTTTTTTGGTCGAGCAAAAGTTTGGTTCGGGCCAAAAAAAAGTTCAAATCATTTTTTCTCAAATCGAATTCAAACTCGATCTTCAAGTTTCAGCTCTCAAACAAGTTCGACTACAATTGTTGACTTCCTTAAAAAGTACTGAGTTTAGTACTATGAATTCTATAAATTTTATTCTGAACCCACAATGTCATAGATACATGCTCTAAATTGGGGGTCAACGAGCGAAGAATCATGCTATATGTACAATCTAAATTAACAACCCTAATTTTAAGAAGATCAAGTCTATAAATAGCTTAATTTAATGAAGCCAATAGAAAAGTAGTACATATATATAATAAGCAAGGGTTTTAAGAAAATGTAAATTCGTAATAATTTGGTGTGGAAATTCATTTTACTTTCCAGTCAGATTCAATATCATCCATCCGAAAAGGGGTTCTATCTTGTTTTCCAGGTATATTCTCCATGCTCAATTTGTTAATACTCTTGTAATTTGAAGATTAGCGTCATAGATTTATACAGAAATTGAGCACGACTGGCACTCTAAATAATGTGAGCATGGTGAAGATTTTGTTGAGAAAATATGCACGGTCTTAGATCTAGTGAAAGTGGTCCAACTGAGCAGTGGTATTTAGGGAAAACCTGAACCAAAGAAACAAACCAAATGAGGAAGCAATTCACTGTATTTAACTCTTTATATATACCAAACTAGAGAGGGAAATGAATTGGATGATGTCCTTTATACGTCAAATTTTAGAAGGAAAGATTATGATATGTCAAAATTTTAGGTTTAGATCATATTAATGTAACTGGATGAAGTCCTTTATATGAATGCATTGGTGAATGGTAAAATGGAAAGAAGATAACTAATAATAAATCATGGTGTTAACGTGTTGTTCATCTTGCTTTTTGATAAGGTTCTAACTGGAAAAAAGGGGCAGATTTGTGTAAGAATCGAAGGAACAACAATATATTTATTGAATTAAAAGAAATTACAGCAAGAAAGGAAATAACAAATAGTCATTCGAGAGGGCTAAAACTCTCCTAAAGTCTCCCTACTCACTCAATAAAAGTCTCCTTTCTACCCTCCCTTCTACATCTATTTATAAGGATTTCCTAACTAATTTCCCCCCCACTTGCCCTTGTAACAGATTTCTGTTGCTGCCCCATCTTCTAGTTGCCTCTCAATCCTTCTTGTTTCTTCTAGCATAGGTGTACTTGATAGGTGGCCTATCACTTTCATCTATACCCACAAATGTATACAAGCAATTTGGGGACCTGGGGTTTTTATTAAAAATAATAATAACAATGAGCATTTTAAATGAACAAAATGATATTTATGTTTAAAGAACACTCTATCATTTAAGGAAGAAGATAAAAAGCTAGAACTACAATAATACTTCACAACGGATATTTCCAACCACAACTTAACCTTTGAAACACTCAATGTATCCTCCAAAAGAAACAATTCGCTCAATCAACATTTAGAAAAGGTGAAAAAACAAACAACTAAAGGTAAAACTAAGACAAAGAAGTAAACTAACATCACTAAACCACTTGACATAACTGGCAGAAAATTCCGTCACCGATGACAATATTTCTATTGGCTATATTTATTACAAACAGAAAGTTTCTGATGAAAATTCCAAAAAATATTCTTGAAGTCGGTGTTGGCCATTGACGAAATTGATCTTATTTGACGATCCCACAAAAATTAATGTGTCTCTGACTCCAACAGAATGATGGATGACAATATCTTCGGTTATCATTGACAGGAAACAATAAATTAATTAAGTAGTAAACACATAACAAGAATGGTAAACTAATACTAGAACTAAAAGTACCCAAACAAATTGAAACAACTGATCATCTGTTAAACAATGTTGCTTGCCTTGACTTTGGAAGAAAGAAATCTAGAGAAAACAAAACAAAAACACAGAGAACATGAAAACATTAGAAAGAAAGGAAATGGTGAAGATTACATGTCGGATGATTCCTGGAATTGGCCAATGGCTTGTTGCTGAAAAGTTGCAATTTCTTTTGAAAGAGGAATTTCTTATTACTTTAGCTATATGAGGCTTATTATGCTGCCTCCATTTTTTTTCCTTCTCTCATCAACGTTTCTTTCTTTTATCAGTGTCTAGAGTTTGTGTTTAAAATAGTGCGTTCCAGTTTTAGAAAAAACAGCCCAAATAGAGTGACAATAGTTGGGGAAAAACTGTAATATAGAGAAAACTATAAATCACTATATCCTCTCCCGTCTATTGAAGGCAGTCTTTTTTCTCTTTAATAGCAGGACAACAGGCAAACAGGACAATAAAATTTGTTTGAGCCAATGCTAGGGCGCGAGATAATAATCTTTCATGTACAAGTCTTCTGGTTACAATCTTCCTTCAAAACATATATGACTTTATTCTTTTCGTCAGTTACAGGGCTGATGGGTACGAAAGGCGGAGTACCTTGCACTAGCTATGACAATGCAAAACCCCTCTCAGTTCCACCTGGTTTTGTGTCACGAACATCCTTTACATTAAAGAAGGTGGCAGATAGTGGGGAAGCTACTAATTTAACGGTTGTTGGCAGAGAGTTTAAACCAGAGCCAAACAAGATGGATTCTCTTCTTAACAAGTCAGACATTGAAAACTTCAAGACTTCATTCAGGCACAGACCATGGATACTTCACGACCAATTTGATCGTGTTTCAGAGAAATGTGACTCTGAACTTGGCAGGGTCCTTTTTGTTTTATTTCACATTGTCTTCTCTTTAACTTTTGTTGAAATGTGTAACTGTGAAGTTCTCTCTTTCCCTGTACACTGATGAAAATTGTCATATTTTTATTATTATTGATGTGGTCTTATAAGTTTCTTAGGATTTACTTGCTATACTGTTGGAGAGCATACCAAGATAGGCATGTTTGGATTATATTTTCCTGAGTAGGCTCATTTGAGCCAAGAAAATTTGGCTGTATGCCTTGTTCTGATGTGGAAGGAAGGGATTATTATCTGATAGCATATGCTAGTAACTGACGAGGGTTTTTCTTTGTTATTCTGTAAATCCTAGGGTACTTCTAGAAAAATGTCAAAATTGGCTTTTATACTAGATTGCTTCCTCATCCTACAAAGCCAATAAGATAGAATTAAAACTAGGTTTAACCTGATAGACTCGTAGAACTTCTGCTCTTTTGGGTGTGAGGAGAGCTTCATTAGTTTCTAATGCTGTAGTAAACACTTAACCTGTTGGTCTGGGAAAACTTAGCTGCTATTTGCATTGGTTGGTTGTTGTCGTTTGCAATTTGCAAATAATTCTGGCATAGTTAAAGCATTATTTTTTGAAGTGTTCTGCTCTCCAGTGATGAACTCATGGAAAAAATTGGCTGCTCTTGCATCTAGTCATTGTGTTGGAATTTTTTCTGGATATATGCTTATGTTTCCCACTTTATTAGTTTAGGTTGTCAGTCATGACTAATGATCTGGTTATCATCTCCAGAATTTCCCATCAAGAGTTCATCTTCCAAAAGGAGTGATTCGGGGATGTCCAACTTGCCATGATTGTCAGAAGGTTGGTTTTGTTTGTATTTCATTCTAACAATGAAGTATCATTAACCGGTTTCACATGTTTCAACCTTGTTTGATGTTTAAGAAACTTGTTGAAGGTTATCGCTAGGTGGCATCCTGAAGAGTCACGCTTGCCTGTACTTGAAGATGCTCCAGTATTTCATCCTACTGAAGGGGTATTTCTTCCCCCTATCCATTTTTCCCGCCTCTTTGTTATCATCCAATATTTCTTCTTCAATGCAGAAAGCTTTGGCTGGTAAATAATTTGCAATCTGCATGAACTCAAATATTATTGCAGGAGTTTGAGGACATGTTGAAATATATTGCAGAGATACATTCAAAAGGAGAGAATTTTGGGATATGCCGCATTGTTCCTCCTCCTTCCTGGCACCCACCTTGCCTTCTTAAAGAGAAGATGACATGGGAAACACATAAAATGGACACTTTTATACAACAGATTGATGGGCTTCACCATTTGTCTTCAAAGAGAAAACCATGTAGGTTTCATCAGAAGATGGAAGCTAAAAGGCCCAAAGTTTTGAGTGGGGATCTCGAGTCTTCTGCAGACACTGATGAAGCTAAATGCTTTACTGTAAGCTCTGATTTTGAATCTGGGCCAAAGTTCACGCTGGAAAATTTTAAAAAACATGCTGATGAATTCAAGAGGCAATACTTTCGCAAGACTGACATGGTTACAGATCCAAATGTAAACTCAATTGCTGTCCTAGAGCAGCATGAACCATCACTGCTAAGCATAGAGGGTGAATATTGGCGGATAATTGAGAATCCGAGTGAAGAAATAGAGGTTATATCTCGTTGAAAAGTGCAATTATTTTGTTCATTTGTTGTATTTATGTTTCTGATCATTAGTTTATGTCATTGTGTGGATTCAATGCTTAGGTGCTTTGTGGTACTAATTCGAAAGCTCAAGCCTTGAGAAGTGGGTTTCCTGTAAAACCTAGTGCAGCAGAAATGCCTGAGTGTTCTAAATACGTGGAATCTAATTGGAACTTGAATAATATCCCTAAGCTTCCTGGTTCTCTTCTATCATTTGAAAGCTGCGATAATTCTGCCATCTTAGTCCCTCAGCTGTCCATGGGGATGTGCTTTGCATCACATTGTTGGGTAAGGTCTTTTATATACTCTAACTTCATGGGCTTGTTGACATTCTTTATGAATCAATTTAATTCCTGCAGCAATTTTTTTACACTATGCTGTAGGAAAAGAATGACGTCGTTAATTTCCTTTACAAAGTTTTCTGTTTGATTTCATGGAGAAACAGAGAACTGAGGAGCACCACTTGTACACATTACGTTACATGCATTTGGGTTCCCCTAAAGTATGTTATGGAATCCCAGGAAGATACTGCTTCAAGTTTGTTGAAGTTGTAAAAAAGCAGTTTCCCCAGATATGCCTATCAGAGCATCCTGAGTTGCTCCATGAACTTGTAAGTAATATTTTTCTTTTATCTGTCATTCTAACTTACAGAGTTTGAGTGAAATTAAATGGCGATGCATTCAATGCCACCTTGCCCACCTCTATTGTAAATCAGTTGATCATTCTCATTTTGTTATAACAGATGATAATCAGAGTAGCTGTCAGAAATTCCGTAAGCTATTGTGACGAAGCTTTTGATAAAAGTAATAGCAGATTTTGATTAAAGTTAATGAAATGCGTGGTTGAAAAGTTGATGACATTTTAGCGAAGTTTTATCAAACAAGCACTATATCCAGAATTTCCTGATTCTTGTGTTCACTGCTTTGAATTAAAATAGTCTAAACAGATGTGTTGTTCTTATGATATGGGAGAAGTATATACTACTTCTGATATTAACCGCTTTTCTATGGACATGGATAAGGATTTTTTTTATTTTTTTATTTTTAAACTATAATGGAAAATAGAAACAGAGGTGAGAATGTCTTTTTCCTACTTGCTTTTACAATCACAAGTATTAAGCTGGAGTACAATTTTAAACAGTGAGAGGAGTATGCATGGTGTCAATTTCATTCAGTGATACTTTCCTTCATCTCTATGATTTTAATGCTTTCTAAAGTTAAATTTACTTAATTTTTATATCTTCTGTGAAGATGGATAAGTTGTAATAGAACTACATAGCAGGTCAAAGCTATTGGGTTTCTGGTTTGTTTTCTTAGGAAATTGGTCAAATAAGCAAATACTAATGATGCTTGCTTATACACACTTTTCTGCTCATCCCATTTCATTTTGACTGGTTGACAAGGTTTGATGCAAAAACATTCACACGTATTATTTTTCCAAGAATTTCAAGATTACTTAAAGCAGGAATGTCTCACTGTAGCTGAATTGTGAAATTGTCCATGTTGCTGACTGTAATTTTTTTTCTTTCTCCCTTCCTCTTTTACTTCTCTATTTGCCTTTCTGTGGTTGGGGGGCGCATTTGTTCGGAGGGTGGGAAGGTTCCGTCTTTATATATCTATCTTTCTGCTAACAGGTTCATAGATAGTTTTTCATTGCAATGTTAATTACTAATTGAAATTCTGGTGTTCTTCGTTTAGCAGTCGAATAAATGTCTAAACTGTCTATGCTTTGTACATTCCTGATTGTTATATTCTCACCACAGTTTAGTGTTCAATATTATAACTTTCTATTGCCTTTTTTTTTTAAAAAAAATTTGCTGGATCATTATATATAATTTTATTGGGAAGTGCTTTTGTTTTGAAATGAAGTTTTGTGATCAATGTTGAAGACCACAAATGGCCGTGCTCACTTCTGTTTATGTCTTGCGCACCTGTTGCAGGTCACTCAACTTTCTCCCTCTACTTTGATGTCTGAGGGCATACCCGTATATCGTTGTGTGCAGAATCCCTTGGAATTTATTGTCATCTTCCCTGGAGCATACCATTCAGAATTTGATTGTGGTTTCAATTGTTCAGAATCAGTACATTTCGCTCCTTTTGACTGGTTACCTCATGGCCAGTACATTGCAGAAATATACAGTGGACAGTATAGGAAGACGTCTATTTCACATGATAAACTGTTGCTGGGAGCAGCCAAGGCAGCTGCAGTAGTACTGTGGGAATCTATTGCATTAAAAAAAGAAAATATTAATCATCAACTCTGGAAAAGTGTCTGTGAAAAGGATGGGATCTTAGTAAAAGCACTAAAGGTATGCTGTTAATTTCGTGATATTACTAATAACTGGTAGTCCTTGCATGGGATGCCCATATCAATTGATATCATTTTTTGCATGACGTTCTCGTGTTGACTGCCCTTGTAAGATTCTTGTTTGTTATTTGTTAAGCTCTCTTAGATGGGTACGATTAGTCATGTGAAAAAGTAAGAACAAAAGATACGAGACTGCCTAGTCACTGGTCCTGAGCAAGCTTGCTTGTAGGACATGTATAAATGTGTCATTTCAAATTAATAATTATACAGTGTGTTTCAACTGAAAAAATTAACATGCAAAGATTATTCCGTCATCTGTTAGGGTACTATGAGAAGAAAAGAGATGCGAGGGAGATGAGAACTGTAAAGAGAGGTAAATGTGTATTAGAGACAGGAGATTCATAAAGCTCCGTCAAATTTAATGAGTGTTCTGACAAGGCATATATAAATGTGTTAATAATTATTCATATGGAATTTTAACTAAACAATTCATGTCCAAAGGTTTGAATCGTGTTAAGTTGGGATAATTTCAGGCAAAACTGAAGTGTGTAATTGTTGGAAATGTCACTGAGTGAACATAGAGAGTTATTATGTTTGGCATGAGAAATGCAGCAAACATATAGTACGTGGGCCGGGGAAAGATGGCATGATCATCACCCTCTACACCTTTATAAAAAGAACGGTCTATGCATAGAGCTTTTGAGTTCTTCAGCAATTTGCACCTGAAATTTGACTGGTGTTCAAGTACCTGTGTAATGGATATTTGATATATTACATTTAGTTTCTTGTATAAAATTTACGGAAATATGTTTTTAAGATACAACTCCACCAAGTTCTGTGCAGTTCTGTACTGCACCTGCTTGGACATTCGAGTTACCCTGATGGTCTAAGTTTAGAGATTTATTCAGCTCTAATTAAACTAAATTGGAAGGACAAAGTTTAAGAAGTATTTTGAATTTTTATTTGATGGCATGAATGGTGTATCTTCCTGTCTTAGGTATGTTCTCTCGATATAATATGAACTGCATGTGTTTAGAGAGCTGTTGGTGGTTAATTTTTTATTTTGGACCATGATAGACTTTTATTTTTGTGCCTTCTAATTGAGTCAAAATTGTATTTACATTACTACATACAGATTAGTTTGAGATTTTTCTCCTTTTCCTTTTTATTTTTTAGTCGCGTGTTAAGCTGGAAAGCATTAGGAGGGAACACCTTTGCAATAATAGGCTGCTTTCAAGAGAGTTTGAGGATGACTCGGTGGCTGCTACTAAAAGGGAGTGCAGCATATGCTTTTACGATTTATACCTATCTTCCATGTGTTGTTCGTGTTCCCCAAATAGATATGCTTGTCTACGTCATGCAAAGCATCTATGTTTTTGTCCTTGGAGTGCCAAATGTTTTTACTTCCGATATGGGATCGGCGAGTTGAACTCCCTCGTTGCAGCCCTAGAAGGAAACTTAAAAGCGATCCATAGCTGGGTTAAGAAAAAGGTTTGATCAGCGGCCCGCAAGTGTAATTATATGTCACAGTTGGAACTGAAGATCCGGAAATGGTTGTAACTTGTGTGTACTTTTAGTTTGATTTGTGAAATTTATGACTTTATAGTTTCAGTAGTTACAAGTTGTTGTACTTCAATGATTAGCTTTTCAAAATAACCTTTCAGCTTGAGAGATTGTGGATTTTTTTGTTGGGAAACAAGGCACGGCGTGTATGTTTAATACGTAGTATTAGATGGTACGAAGTATTAGAATGAAATATCTAGTTCGTTCTTTGTACTATGGTTGATAGATCCTCAATTACCTGCTAAACCATCTAGTAACTTTGACATGCTGTGAGCGAAGAACGAAAAGAGGAATCGGCCACGGTTGTGTTCATCTTTGACACCTCCTTCGTGATGTGTCGATGTTTAGGTTTACTATTTCATTCTCGATAATGACATATGTCCTTATATGTTGTTGCTCAGTGAATGGCGTTTATGCTCCTACTCTTTAGCCATAAGCTTAGGGGTGTAAGCGGTCCGGTTTTTGCGGTTTTTGACAAATTTTCAAACCAAACATTTTAAA
>CAIGRO010273767.1:0-11083 GCA_903798355.1 Fraxinus baroniana | reverse complement strand
TTATGATACACTAAGAGCCTGTTTAGTAGAGATTAAAATCGGATTAAAATTGAAAAATTAGTCGTTATTGTTGACTTTTATTAGACGGGTGGGACTCAACAACGGCCATATTTTCAATTTTAACGGGATTTTAAGACGGTGTTTGGTAGAGATTAAAATCAGATTAAAATTGAAAATATAGCTGTTATTGTTGACTTTTATTAGACGGGTGAGACCCAATAACGGCTACATTTTCAATTTTAATCAGATTTTAAGCCGTACCAAACAAGCCCTAATTGTTACCAAATAGGCTCTAAACTTTTACTTCTTGTTTGATCGTCAGTGATCACTTGTATATCCTTATTTTATTTTGTTTTCATTTGTAAATAATAAATTAGTGAAACAAAAGACAAAATTATTTGATTCCTAGCTATCTAGTAATTGGCGCACACATAGTAAGTACGGACTTCTTGTGATGCTAGAAGATTTTGTTCCATTCGTTGTCACTTGTAGCGAATTTTTTTTTTTTTTTTTTCTTTTTGTGCCTCTGAGCTGCAATATACAAGATGCAGGCTAGATCTAAATATTTTTGGCCCAAAATGAAGCTCTGGGTTGTCTTCGACTTTCCGATTAGATCTGAAAGAAACAAGGCAAGAGAAGAAAACAATTTTTGTTCTCGAGAGGAAATTATAGGATAAGTAACTGAAAGATAATTCGGACCTCTATCATCATCATCATCCAAAAATCAAAAGGTGATGATTAAAGAGTTGAACAGCAAAAAATGATTAAAAAACAGGAAATACAATAAACGATTGGAATGGAAAATCACAGATCTGAGAAAAACTAAGCTAAATCCCCATTTATATAGCAAAAAAGAATCAAATTTCACCAACAAGAACAGCATAAAAACAAAGCAAACTACCCCGAGCGATTATAATCACACATCTCTCTCAGTAAGAAAAAATCCAAAGTCTCTATCTCTCTCTCTATATATATTGATATATCACTCAAAAACTGAGCACAGGACTATCATTTCATCATGAGAGAAGAAAAGAGAGAGACTGTAGTAAAGTAGGGTTTCCATATCTTAACCATGCTTAGAAGAAGATCTGATGGTAGATGTTAGCTCGATGAAGAGAGAAGGGAGAAATCTTGACCGTTGACATGCAGCATATGTCTTTATCTGTGGTTCTCAAAAGTGACATTGTTTTCACTAAATATTTACGGAAATACCATTCTGTTGATAAGGTTTGGATTTTCCACTCGCCGATGCGTATTCGCGGCATACAATTAAAACAGTCCCATGTGGATGTGGGGTGGAATCTTAGTGCCCCGCTAGCCTCACATACAGCGAGTGTTATGTTATTTCTACTCTCGAGAATATGATTGATTTAGCTATTACAAAATTATTTTGTGCGTCGGAGATTTTTTTCTCGGGGAAAAAATAATTTCTTTTTAGGCTCAACTTTGGTTTGAAATTTTGAATAGCTAATAAGTTCCTTATATTTTGAAAGGACAAAATGTTTTCAATCATAATAACGTAATTAGTTTTCCAAGGACAAAAATTTCATCAAGCGCTCCATTATTTTTAAAATTTAATTTTCTTTATTTTATTTTCAATTATACATTTTTCAATAAAATAATATTATACGTAAATCTAAAAAATTTTCACTATTTTTTAACCATAAATTTTTCAGAAAAATCATTATTCCTAAACACATTTTTTTTCCCCAAAGTTTCATTATGATGGAGCCAAGTAGGAACTTAAATCAATAATGCGATGCTAAAATTTCTGAAAAATATGTTATCGGCATGCTCCTATGCTCAATGGCGGATCTAAGGATGGAGGTCAGATAGGGCGGTCGTTGATTGTTGTCCGTCAACAACCGTAATAGTGTGGTTGTTTTTTATTATTTCTGATACTAATGAGGTTGTTAAATCCAATTATCCCAAGTAACCAAGGATGCAAATGGACCAACTTTATAATTTATGATAGGCTAAATAGTACAAAACGTCCCTACATTTGGGGTTGATTTCGGAAAACGTCTATACCTTTCATTTCTTGACATTTATGCCCTTATCTTTAAGGTTTTGTGCGCTGGACGTCCTTCCGTCCACGTTCCGTCCAATTTTCCGTCCATTAAATACAAATATGATTTTTTTTCTATCAATATACAAGGGTAAAATAGTTATCACCATTTGAAACCCTTCATCTCCTCTCTACGTGCGAAGTGCGAACCTTCCACAACGAATCTCAAAACCAAGACTGCCCAGTCGCAACTGCGCACTAGCAAAAGGTCGATCCGACTCCGGTGAGGCCATCCACGGTGGCTGACTACCTGGGCAGGGTGCACCATCACCTGGCGCAGCTAGCCCATGTATGGGTCAGCCTCAATTCGGGCTCCATCAACTTGAATTTGCTCCAGAAGATCTGCCACCCTCGAACTTGTGACAGCGAATCAGAAGAACTGCTAATTCCGACGTCGACCAGACATCCCAAGAGGGCGGACCACCTGGGTTGGGTGCGCAATCACCTAGCGCACCTAGTCCAACCATATGTCTTAGTCAAATTGAGCATGGAACCCGGTCAATTTGTGGCCGACGTGAAGAAGCTGTGCAAAAGTTATGACGTTTTTCGAAATCAACTACAAATGTAGGGACGTTTTGTGTTATTTAGCATTTATGATACTATAGTAACTATTAATTATTAAATTAAATTACTAGTCCATCATTTTAAGTTACCCATGAATTCACAAATTTCTCAATCTTCATAAATCATAAATCATTACAATTCACATAATAAATTTCCAATCAAATGATCAATATATAAAATATCACTTTAACTTCGAGTTCTAAAATTAAAATCATATTGTTTAAAATTTGTTGACAAAAAAATAGTTATTATCTTTTTCTTTTTTTTTTTCTTTGAGAATGTGAGATGAATCGTATAAATATGATAATTGATATGGTATATGGGATAATGGGCTATTAAATTTTGTTTGCTTTACATTTCGTAATGGGCCGTTGTTGTTTTTTTTAGAAAGCCTAACTAAAGAAAATATAAAAACATGGCCCAAGAACACCATCTTCTTCTTCCCCATTTTGCTTCCTTACAATTTCACTGTGACAATAACTGAGCTCGAGCAGTCGCGGTTGTAAATTTCGACGGATCTAGCGCGGGGCAGCCGCACACCCTTGCATGGTGTTGGGTCCGCCATTGCCTATGCTACACAATCTGTATATGAACCGATCCAGCACACTCATTTTTGGGTGATCTCACTAGGTCACCTTAGTAGGGCTATAATACTCAAATTGTGACAAACAACCAAAGAAAGTTGACGAACCAAATCTAAGTTTAGTTCTTGTTTGAAGCCTATTTTTTTAAAAAAGATTTTCTTTAAACTCATTTTAAATCATACATTCTCCCGATAAAATAATTTTATAGATAATTTAGAAATTTTCCTACTTTTAAATCATACATTCTCAAAAAACCAAAAAAAAAAAAAAACAAAAAAAAAATCATTTTTTTTTTATAAAATATACTCTCAAAAAATAGGGCTCAAAGGGGGCTTTAAAGAGGTTGACATGTGAATGTTTTGAATAAAAGTTTGTAGAGTGGAATATTGTTGATATTATGTAAGGGAGCAATGGTGTATTTTTGTTTGGGAGTTGAGTGGCGCATAAATGATTAGGAACAAGTAGAGGAAAATGATTTTGACAAAATATAAGACCACTTCAAATTCAGGCAGACAGACAGATCTGCAAATGGAATCTATAATCATAAGATTTTTATTGGGTTGTGTGGTGTGAAATTGGCAAATGCTGCACACACGCACACTTATTCATTCTTTCAACCTAATACATATAGGAGCTTGTTAATTACTACCATGGAATCCTAGGACATTGCAATTTCATTATTGCTTTCTATTGGGAGCAATTAATCATAGTAAGAAAATTATCACACACTTACTTTGAATAAGTTTTTGTTTTATATTCAATCGATTAGACAAGTATTCAAAGTCAATTTATTGTGCCTTATATGCTTGTATAATGTATATATGCGTCTTGTGTTTCTGCACCTACCAACAAGCATTGCGACAATGTTGAGTATGGCTTAATTCTCACATTCCCCTTTGTCTTTCATGCTTCCAAATGTGAAGTAGAACTACTTTGGTCGAGTTATTTTTCATCAAGGACGCAACCGTCTTTATTATCTTTATTTTCTACTGCTCGGGTGTGATGTTTTCTCACAGTTGGAAGAAATGATCACGAACTCTAACATATTGAGCCTTTAACTCAGCATTTCTTTGTGGAGTTCATCTACTTGTTAGTTAATATGTACTTCTTGCTATAAAGGATATTCATGTTAACTAATGGCAACCCCACACGGGGCATGACGAACGCTCCATGACATTTTGAAAAAAAAAAAAAAAAATTTATGTTTATGAATAAATTTTTGATTTTTTTTAATATATACAAAATATATGTATATTTTGCCCCCTTTTCGCGACCTAACATTGAAATATTGGCTCCGTTGTTGGTGTTATAACCAATGTGGTGCTATATAGTGAGAAAAAACTTCTTTTACAACAAACTATCCCCTGTTTGATGTCCATTATTTGTTAAAAAAAAAAGTTTTGAATAGTGAACTTTTTGAAAATGTGTAGTTAAAAGTGAGAAAATATTTTGATTTATATGCATAATATTTTATTGTGCGAATGCATAGTTAAAAATGATTATGTAGAATAAATAATTTTTAAATAATAGTTGTCAAACATGTTTTTATATTTGTGTATTATTTGAATCATTTTATGTCTAGACAAGTTTAATGTTTTTGTGATGTTTGATACGTTATAAGTCGATGATCAAATTTTCGATCTATTTAATTGACGAAAATAACTTTCACGAAGTAAGAAATTTGATATATTATTCAAATTCAACGGATTTATGTATGAATTAGATTTCTTTAATAAAGGTCCCTGACTAAAATAGACTTAAAAAAACTTAACTTTATGTGAGTTGGTCATGTGATACGGTTCATGGTCTAGGAATGTAAATGAAGACTTTAAAATGCTTGAAAGGGCATATATACATGCCGATTCCCATCTTTGGCAGCATATGTGTAGTGGGACAGAGAACTTGTGTTACATATTGCGCATCATTCCTCCTACGTTCAGATCCAAATATAGAGTGAACAGAAGAGGAGAAGATTCTAATAAGGAGTTGGATACTTGCTCAAAGTGGTGTGGGAGGCCAAGAAATGGGTTGATAAATTTCCCATGGACTAATTTCCTTCAAAAAAACCTTAATGTACCTAAAATGAAAGTTTGAGAATCTCAAAATTAAGAAAATTTGATTAGAGACCTAAGAACTCTAAAGGGTCATGGTTAGATACCGAAATTACAAATTTCTTGAAAAAAAAAAAANGGGGGGGGGGGGGGGGGGGGGGGGGTTCGCATTATTTAAGCAAAATATTATGTACGTATTGGGGATTAAAGAAGTGAATGCATTAGAATCGCAGTATAACTCGTTCGCTTAAGAGACAAACATCCAAGATCATTTTTTTACTGAGAACGAGCTACTCCATGTGGGAAAACAACGGTAAGACCTTTTTTATTATTGTTATAATTGAAAAACACCACTTATCCACTCGAAATAAAGCAATTTTCTCTCAAAATTGATTCTCTTTCCTTATAATCAATACATGAACAAGCAAAATCCACTTGAAGTAAAGCAAAAGTTTCCCTAAAATTTTATCTACCTTCCTCATAATTTGAAAGATTTTATAGATGAATAAAAGTTATAAAATGAGGAAAAACGAATGAAGAAGATGAGAAGCTCATTGATTCTTTCAAATCAGTGAATTCACCTTACTTATTATCACAAGCATCGATACAAATATATAGAAGAAAGAAAGGGGTAAAGAGGTAAAAGGACTATCCTAACAAACTATAACAGAAGGTATATCAGTGCACCAAACCATGTGCAAAGGTCACGAGCTGAGAGAGAGTGGGCTGATATGTGCTCCTTCTTATGGAATATTCACAATCCCTGCTATATGCTTATTCTACTATACATCCTATCAGATAAGGTAACTACATTGATAAGTAATTCATATTATAAGTTCTAACAGCCCCCCTCAAGATGGAGGATAGATGTTTTCTATTCCCATCTTGGAAAGGTGAAACCTTAAGGTGATGGAAGACAATGACTTAGTGAACATGTCTGCAAGTTGTGATCGAGTGCAGACATGAGATGTAGAAATGTGTCCAGCATTGATTTGATCCCTGATCAAGTGACAATCCAATTCTATATGCTTAGTCCTCTCATGGAATACTAGGTTGGAGGCGATATGCAATGCAGCTTGATTATCACAATGTAAGGTTACAGGTTGGGAACTTGAAGGTCTTTTAGGATATGCTTCAACCATCACAACACGTACTAGCCATTGATTTGTACTCTGCCTCAGCAGATGAACGAGATACTATAGTTTACTTCTTGGATTTCTATGAGATCAATGAATCCCCAAAAAAAATATAATAACCAGTGACTGATCTTCGAGAATCAGGGCAAGCCGCCCAATCAGAGTCACAAAAAGCTCGAAGGGTTAATGAAGATGATGAAGAAAATAGAATACCAGGCCCTAGAGCAAACTTAAGATACTTGATTACTTTGTAAACTGCAGCAAGATGTGTATAAGTAGGCGTTTCCATGTACTGGCTGAGGTTCTGAATAGCATAGCAGATATCAAGTCTAGTCAGTGATAAATACATCAACTTTCCAATCAATTTTCTATAAATTGTTGCATTAGGTAGAGGTTTTCCTGTATTCTTTCCCATCTTTAAGTTCTGATCCATAGGCAGTTTTACTAGCTTAGCTCCAAGCATCCCTGCATCAACCAACAAATCCAAGGTATACTTGCGTTGAGATATCACAATTCCTTTGTTGGATCTTACAACCTCTAGTCCTAGAAAATACTTTAAGTCACCTAGTGCTTTGATTTTGAATTTGCTACTGAGAAACTTCTGAACTGTGTTTATTTGCTCCAAATTGGATCAAACCACTACAATGTCATCCACATAAACGTGTAAGGCTGTAAATGAGTTATTTGTGACCATATTGAAGAGGTTGTAGTCAGCTTTTGATTGTAAGAACCCAAATTCTATAAGTGTGCAGAAAATGTAGAATACCACTGTCTTGAGGCTTGCTTCAAGCCATAGATACTTTTCAATAGTTTGTAAACTTGGTTGAGGTTCCTTTTCTATAGCCTGGGGGTCTTTGCATGTAAACTTATTCGTGTAGGACTCCATGTAGAAAGGCATTACTTACATCAAACTGCTTCAAGTGCCATTTCTGAATTGTTGCTATTGCCAGTATGTTCCTAACTGTTACAAGCTTTGCAACAGGTGAAAAGGTTTCATTGTAATCGATTCCTTCTCTCTGGTTATATCCTTTGGCCACAAGCCTTGCTTTATGCCTTTCTATGCTCCCATCTAAATTGTATTTTAGCTTGTACACCCATACATCCAATGGCTGTCTTTCTTGGTGGGAGATCAGTGAGGATCCAGGTTCTATTTAACTCAAGGACCTCTATCTCCGAATTCATTGCTTTGCACTAATTAGGGTCATCCATAGCTTGAAGGTAGGTGTTAGGTTCAAAATGAGGACAAATGGAGTTTGAGAAAGCCTTGAGTTGAGGTGACAAGTTATGGTAGGAAATTGTATTAGATAATGGAAAAGCCTTACCTGTAGAGACTGGAGACCTTGCCTTGAGGGAAGATTGGGATTGTTGATTTGATGCAACCGGGTGATAGTGAAAATCTTGCAAATATTGGGGTGCTTTCCTGACTCTCTGCAGATTTTCGAATGATAGGTACATTAGGGCTAGATAAATCAGGGATTTCATCAGATGTTGGTTCCCAAGTATAATGTCAACATCAGGGAGTGATTTGGTGAATACAAACTCAGTGTTATCAACTATTTTTTTAGACGTTTTATAAGGAAAAAGGTCTTCATGAAAAGTAACATCCCTAGATATAAAAATGGTTTTAGTTTGTAAATCCATCACTTTATATCCTTTCACCCCAAAAGGATTGCCCAAGAATGTGCATTGACGACCTCTAGGGTCGAATTTCTTCCTTCCATGTGTTAATGTTGATGCAAAATAGAGACACCCAAAAATCCTAAGATGAGAATATGAAGGTGAACACTTGAATAAGACCTCAAAATGTGATTTATTTTGCAACAAAAGTGTGAGGATTCTATTAATCAAATATGTTGCAGTAAGGATAAATTCATTCCAGTAAAATACTGGTAATCCTTATTGATATTTCAAGGCTCGTGCAACATTCAATAAATGCTGATGTTTCCTTTCAACTATGCCATTTTGTTGGGGGGTTTTAACACAGCTTTTTTGATGAATAATTCCCTTTTGATTTTAATATTCAATCAGCTTAAATTCTGGTCCATTCTCACTTTTCAATGTTTTAATTGAAATTTGAAATTGATTTTCCACCATTTGAACAAAGGCTTTAATTGAGAGGGAAACATCATATTTTTTTTTAAGTAAATATACCCAAGTAGCTCTTGAAAAATCATCTACCACTGAAAGATAATATTTAGATCCATCATGTGCTATTGTGGCGGCAAGGACCCCAGATATCACAATGGATCACATCAAAAATCTGCTTAGTTTTATGTGAACTTATGGGGAAAGGATTCTTGTGTTGTTTTGCCAGGATTCTTGTGTTGTTTTGCCAATGAACACATAATACATGGGAGTTTATTATCATTCTTGAAATGGGAAATAATAGAATCATCAGTGATGAGTTTCATTCTGGAATCAGATAGGTGTCCTAATCGATAGTGCAATAGGTGTGATTTAACATCAGATTTAGTTATAGAAGCAGCTGCAAAATGTTGTCTAAGATTAAAGTTTAATAGCTTGGTAACTAAGGTGGTAGGTGACACTTTGTTCAGCAATAGTCGATATAGTCCATTCCAGGTTTCATCCTTCTTAATCGTTCTCCAAGGCAAAAGGTCCTGCACAAAGCAAGCACCATGCATGAATATCAAACAACAAGGAATTTCCTGTGTTAATTTTTTGACAGATAACAAGTTGAAGTGAAAGTTAGGGACATATAACACATCCTTAAGGAGTAAAGAATCTGTCACTTGTACTTCACCAGAGTATGTAGCTGGAACCACCTCTCCAGTGGGTAATTTCACTGAGAGAAAGGCTCTTGCTTTGATGGAGGTAAAAAGGGTGGCATCACAAATCATATGATCCGTCATGCCAATATAATGATCTATAGAGTAACACCAGAATTGTAAGAGGGTACAACAAGTAAACAAGTTGTTTTACCAGATAAGTCAGTTTGTAGATTAGTTTTTGAGCGGTCAATGGTTTGCACATGATTGACAGAGTCGTTGATCTGTGAATTATCCTTGGGTCGAAGAAAAGCAAGGAACTTTTGATATTCTCCCTTAGTTAAAGAGACTGGCCTCTCATTGTCTTCCTCCATCACACTTGATTGATTTGTAAAACTCTTATCTCTTCTCTGGCCTTTGTATAATTTGTGATTTGGAGGGTAGTTGTGCAACTTGTAACACTTCTCCATGGTGTGTCCTATCATATTGCAATGTGTGTAGGAGGCTCAGTGTTCCCCACTTTAAAACATTTATCCAAGCCGTAGTGACCAAGAATTTTAAATAATATAAAATTATTTTTCTTGAAAAACGTGTCGCTAAGTTTTTAACCCCAAACGTTAAAATGAAAGCGTGTTCGTCTAACCGTTGTAAAACGAATTTAAATCTATTCCAATCAAGTCCAATCCCGAATATTTTAAAATATCAAATTCATTATCATGTTTAAATCTAGATTTTTATAATTTTAAGTAATATATTTTATTATTTAAAGTCTAATTATATTAGTCCAAATCTTGATTATTTTTAGTCCAATCCACTTAAACCTTTTTAATAATTTCAAGTACTATATTTTATTATTTAAAGTCCAATTATGTTAGTCCAAATCTTGATTATTTTAGTCCAAGCCACTTAAATCCAATTAAGGGAAAACCTTGTAGCCCAAGTTCTTGGCCCACTTAAAAAAAGGTCTTTGTGCCCTAAAAATTTACTAATCATAGAACACTCTCATTCTCCCCTCCTCACATTTCACACCTCCAAGCAGCCATTTTGGGTAAGAATCTTCATTTTCCCCAAATTTGGAAACTCATGTTGATGCTAGAACAACAATTTCTAGCACCAACAACACCAAAACTCACGACAGTGCAGATTCAAACCACCATCACCAACTCACGACACTGTAACCCCAAAATCACCAATCCCAGCCGAAATCCAACTCCAACTCCACAATCATCGATTGCACACGCGCACCACACAAGCTGCAATCACCGATTTCACACTACAAATCCCAGCTGAAAACCCAACTTCCAACTCCACCAACCCGTCTGCAAAACGCAGGCTGCAGCCACCCACGATCCAGCCACCCATTCGAGCCTCCAACACCAACTCCTTCACCCAAAGGCACTACCAGTCACCGCCTACAACCCACACGACAGCCACCATTTTCACCCCAAAAATCGATACCCAATCAGCCACAAACAACCAAGAAACAACCACAAAAACCAAGAAAAGCTAAAACCCATAAACTTACCTACTTCCCTGACCTTTTCCCGGCCAGATTACCACTGGAATACCCAAAAGTTCGAACCTCTAATACCTCGGTTAAACCTTCAATCCGTGCACCAAAACCCCATTTGCTGCCGCATACTCAACAGCGCCACCACACGACGGTGGTACTAGAATTACTTCTGTCGGTGGTTGTGAATCGGAGGAAGGGGACTGAGCCCTTCCTTTCCCTCGTCGTTGCTCCATCTCTCTATGTAAATGAGAGAGAGAGAGAGAGAGAGAGAGAGAGAGTGAAATTAGATATTTTGTAAATTTTAATTTTATAAAAATTACCCTTTAGCCCCCAAGTTTTAAAATTGATTTATTTCAGTCCCAAGGTTTTAATTATAAGTTAATCAGCCCCTGAAGTTCTTGTTTTTCCACAGTTATCCCACTATTTTCGAAAAGTTTAATT
>CAIGRO010273696.1:0-11902 GCA_903798355.1 Fraxinus baroniana | reverse complement strand
AAAAAAAAAAAAAAAAACGAATGATATCTTGTAAGAGCCTCGATTAATACCCCATTATTCATAAATTATAATTTATCGCTATATAATTCGAGCAACTTAAAACGAAACACGAAACACGAAAGCCAAGCACTATGAAATGGAGACAGCAGCACATAGTAAACAAAAATATAATTTAAAGCATAATCTACAATTTAATTAGTGAGTTAACACATGTTTACAATGTGTTGGTGATATAATTATAACCAAAGAATCCCGCGAGATATGTGAATAATAAATGAGTAGTAATATATATAATCCAAATTAATGTTTGACTTTAACATCATATTATAATTAATTTATAAGATTATCCAAACAATCACGTTATATCATCTCGTTAGAGTAATGAGATTTAGCCCCAGTTTGATGTGGATTAATACCAAAGTTAAAGTCGATAATTAATTTTAACCACATATTTTATTGATCACAACTTTTACCACACATTTTATCAACTTCTATAAAGATTTATTTAAAATGCGTTTTTCTCTTCTTCTTTTTTACTTTCAATCACATATTCTCAAATGAAATAATATTACACTTAAATTTTTAAAAAAAATCCTCGTTTTTTAACCACACATTCTAAAAAAAAATCATTATTTAAAAATATATTTTCTCCCAAATTTTGATTTTAAAGGAGGCCAAACATTGGCTTAATTTTATATTTTTGAAATTTTTTTTAGAACCATTTGATAATAAACTTTCATAGGCTAGACTGTTTTAAGCACAACTACTCAAAATAGCTTGAAATCGAACCCCTCATTTAAGTTCAAAACAAGTAGCTTAAAAATCCCCATAACGGGTACCCCAAAACTCCCAAGCAAACCTAAATTTTTATTTCCTGATTATAACACATACGTGAACATCTAGTAACAATTTTAATTCTTGAATTGAAGAAAATTTTGATTTTCTGGGTGATTTTTATTTCGTATTTCAACAAAAAGACGGATCTTCACGAATGGTGACTCCAGAGGATCCTTCGATTCCCCTCGAATAATTAACAACCTTCAACTACACCATCTCCAATCATAGTGAAATAAGACGTCATGGACATTAGTCAGTAATGGTTTTGATACCAACTCGAGTTTTCACAAAGAAAGAAAAAATATATTTTTGGAAGAAAATTGTTTATAATTGACAATGATATTAACAATTAACGTCAAGCATAATGCTAATAATATAGTGGTAGATATATAAAATAAAAATATACAAAAGTTGAAGGACAATATCTTGGACTCATATGAAGATACTCGGGATTGTACATGTTGCATAATTTTTTTAAAAAAAATCATTTTCCCCATTATTATTTTCGATCGCACATTCTACTAGATTCATAGCTTTTTACTATTTTCAATGACACATTTTTCAAAAAATGTCATTTTTCCTTTCAAAAAATTTCTTCTAATAGAACTTATACAAAAATGGAAAAGTTCACGCTAAATTCAGCACATGAAACTCTAGTTACTGTGTTGAACTACAAAATATCTTGTAGTATGCTGCTTTTATGGTATTTGGGTCTCGACACATAGGCTAGTTTGGCATACTGGACAGAATTCAACAATTTTTCTGAAAGATTTCTATATAATTATTGTACACACAACATGATTTTGTAGGAAAATGGATTTTGTTTCAAAGAACATACCTGAAGCTTAATATTGATGCATTTAGGAAACGAAGAAAATGAATTCTCAGTGTCGAAGAAGTATATAAATGATAGGGGCGTGTGGTAGGTTCTTTCGTGAAATTAAATAGAGACAATCTTTTACCTTTTATTGTTTATTATTTTTTAGGGTTTGTAATTTGCGGAATAATGAGCCTTGTGAATCACCGCAACTAAATTAAACTCGTCGTGAGTAGTTATGGTAGTGGAAATCGATCGTTTATGCATCAGGATGGTGGGTTCTTCAAAAATATTAACTGTCTTTTACTTAGTTTTCCATCATTATAGTGTTATCGTTTAGGCGGAGGCAAATGTAGCTCATGGTCTTTGCCTTGAGCACTTTCTTTATTTCAAAACTCGATTCTGATTGGTCGACTACCTTTCATTGATATAATTCATATTCATCAAGTTATAAATGAAAGTTCCATTTTGGATTTATAAAAATATATATGATTTTATAGGTTAATCTAATATAAAATATGATATTTTCATGATATTCCTTGGATTGTTCAAGTATAATCACTATTCAAATCTTGTCAATAATCTATTGGAAATAGGTTATAGAAGTATTATCACATGTTTCCTTTCTTGCTATCAATACAATCCCATGAAGATATTACTTCAAACTTGGATCAATTTCTTGTAATCGCATACAAGAAAACTCTAATAACGGCCAATATCATTAACTCAACGACCAGTATCACAGATATTGTATTTTCTTTGATTGTACTTTCACGAGCTATTCGTTGTCTAACATTTTCTCATGTTTTCATTTACTGAGAATATATGTCATACAGATACTCCAACATTTTTCCATCCATCGTTGTAGATGTTCACCTGACTCTCCAAGAAGTAAGAAGATTCGGTTTCATTTTTCACTCCACAAACTGTCTGGTCTTTCTAATGAACCATTATTCGATTATTCTTAATAGACATGATCGAGAAGTACTATCATGATGTTTTACTTCTTGCTATCAATCCCACCTTGTGAGATATTGTTCGTGATCGAAAACAGATATATATATATATATCAATTTTTTGTAGGTGTGAATACAATACATCTGAATTATATCGCACCAATATATGTTCTCTTCTCTGATCATACTGTCAAGAACTAATAATTATCTAACTTTCACTCATATTTTCGTCTATTTAAGATTTTCGAAATCTAACTAGTCAGTGCAATACCTAAACAAATGCAAATCTTCCAAAAATATGAAAATAGTTGATTATATTCTCCAATTCATGAGCTGTATATTCTTTGTAATGCACAAATGCCAGAGCTTTTAATAGAGTAACCTCCCATTGCGCCTCTCCAAGGTGCACCTTGACCTCCCCCATTTTCCCCCTTAACCCCCTTTAAGAATTACACCAAAATTTATCTATTTTCCTGTAGAAAGGTTAGACTTTCTCTCATCTGGAAATTGGAACACGCCATCAAGAGTCTGCGTGTGCTCGTGCACGTGCAGAGAGAGCGGAGTGACAAGTGTTCTGGGGGCTCTTTCTCTCACCGCCTTGATACTTAACTCACCTGAATTCTCTGCGACCCTTCATCACCTCTGTCTTCTCCAAACACACACAGAGACATGTGTGCCTAATATCTAGAGATTTTTATGCACATAGCTTTATGTCCATCTAAATTTTGTTCTGTATTCTTGTTTTTATTGAAGATTTTCTTACAGGGTAGTAGATTTATGCGCAGCCTGGAGATATAAGGGTTTAAAAAAGGCGCACAGGGGTAAAGCACCCAGGTTTGTGGAAAAACGCATTGACTTTTCTTTATTGTCAATCACAAACTTGTTGTCATTCATTTATGATTGGGGATTTTCTGTATTTGACTTGATTCCGTGTATTGAAAGGGCATTCCATTTCTGAAGATTTACTGAAATTTTTTGCGACTGAAACGTTTTTTATTTATTTTTTATTTTATGTACTTGTATGTTCGTCAATGATTTTGAAAAGAGTTTCTCTTTGAGGTGTAAAAAGTTCTTGCCGCAGAGATTTTGTGCGGAGGCCCCTAATTGTTGAATTTTGGTGGTTTCAGGTCAAAGGACGTTCATATATGAATTGGTTGTGTATCATTTAAGTGGATTCTATCTTGGGATGTCTGTTTTTGGTTTTGACATTTCAGGGAATTAAGATAAAAGGCAGTCCTTTCCTGAGATTGTTTTTCAGGTTTTTACTTCGTTTGGCTTTATCGTTGAGTGAATAGTGTTTCCATTTTGTGTACGCTTCTGGCTTTAAACCCTGGTGGATTGGTTTCGTGTTGTAAACCGGTTGAAGTATGAGTCGGAGGGTGCGGAGGAGGGTGGAAAGGAGGGGCACAGCAGAAGTGGAAGGCCAGGAGATCGAGAGGTTGAGTTCTGACATGAAAGGTGTGGTTGATTGGACTAGAATGCCTGATGATACAGTAATTCAGCTTTTTTCATGTCTGAACTATCGTGATCGTGCGAGCTTGTCATCAACCTGCCGGACATGGAGAGTTCTGGGTAAATCTCCATGCTTGTGGCAGGTATTGGATTTAAGGCCCCATAAGTGTGATGCTGCTGCAGCTGCTTCTCTTGCCTCTCGATGCAAGAATCTTCAAAAACTTCAGTTCCGGGGTCCTGAATCTGCTGGAGCTATCATAAATCTTCAAGCTCGGGGTTTGCGTCAGATTAGTGTCGATGGTTGTCGGAAAATTACAGATGCTTCGTTATCTGTGCTTGCTGCTCGACATGAGGCACTAGAGTGCCTTCAGCTTGTGCCAGATTTATGTGAAAAGATCAGCAGTGATGCGGTAAAAGCAATTGCCATTTGCTGTCCCCGACTGCAGAAACTTAGGCTCACTGGTATACATGAAATTGATGCAGATGCTATCAATGCTTTGGCAAAGTATTGTCCAAACTTGATGGATATTGGATTCATTGACTGTCGAAAAGTTGAAGAGACTGCTATGGGAAACGTTGCGTCAGTCCGCTTCCTATGTGTTGCAGGGACACGTAATATAAGGTGGGGTTTGGTATTACAGCACTGGAAAAAGCTGCCTCACTTGACCGGCTTAGATGTTTCTAGAACAGATATTACACCTAATGCCGTTTTAGGACTGTTAAAATCATGGCAGAGTTTGAAGGTCCTGTGCGCCTTAAATTGCCGAGCACTTGAGGAAGATGCGGCCTTTGTTTCCAATAACAATCATAAAGGTAAAGTTATGTTTTCTGTCTTTACAGACAATTTTAAAGTTGTAGCTTCGCTATTTGCCGATACTACAAAGAATGAGAGGAACGTTTTCTTGGACTGGAGAAATATGAATGTTAAGGATAGAAAGTTAGATGAGGTAATGAAGTGGCTGGAATGGACCCTCTGCTATGCACTTCTACGTATTTCAGAGAGCAACCCACCAGGTTTGGATAATTTTTGGCTCAACCAAGGCACCTCTCTGTTACTTAGTTTCATGCAGAGTGCAGAGGAGGAAGTTCAAGAAAGAGCGGCCACAGCTCTTGCTACTTTTGTCGTAATTGATGATGAAAATGCCAGTATTGACCCCAGAAGAGCTGAAGCAGTTATTCGAGTTGGGGGCATACGTCTTCTTCTAAACCTTGCGAGGTCATGGCGGGAAGGGCTTCAGTCAGAAGCTGCAAAGGTAAGAGTTTTAATGAACGGTTCTAAACCCTTAATTTTCAGTCTTATGATTTAGTTTATTTTTCTTGAGCGTTTTTCTTTTGTTTTATCTAGTCTTGATGGAGATCAGACAATCAAGTTCATCTTACAATCTTGTTATCATATTTCTTTAGCATTTTTGCCTGTAGAAGTTGAAAGATAATAATCATTAGTTGTGTTAAATTTTGCTTTAAATGTTCAGGCTATAGCAAACTTATCAGTGAATGCCAATGTCGCAAAAGCTGTGGCAGAGGAAGGAGGGATCAATGTTTTGGCAAATATGGCTAGGTCTATGAACAGGTTGGTTGCTGAAGAGGCTGCGGGAGGACTTTGGAACCTCTCTGTTGGTGAAGAGCACAAGGTCGATTCTCTTCTGTTCATATTATATTATTTTCATTTTATTTATGCCATTTCTTTGAAATAATGATAAATCAAATTCTGCTTCCAGGGTGCCATTGCTGAATCTGGTAGTGTAAAAGCTTTAGTCGATCTTATCTTTAAGTGGTCTGGCACTGCTGATGGTGAAGGAGTTTTGGTATGTGTCACGTGTATTACAGTGCTCAGTAATGGAATCCTTTCTGAACTGAGGTGCTTTACAGTGGTCAAGTGGTAATGGTTGGTTCTTTTCTTGATTTCAGGAACGTGCTGCAGGTGCATTGGCAAACTTGGCAGCGGATGATAAATGCAGCTTGGAAGTTGCTTCAGCGGGTGGAATACCTGCTTTAGTAACTTTGGCAAGGAGTTGCAAGGTTGGAGAGCAAGAGCAGGTTGCATTTCCTCCGTAAAGATATAAAGAACTAAAAATTTCACTTCTGTGTCTACCATTACTATGTTTGAATGGCTGTCATTCATATTACAACTAGTAGTATGGAATTCAACAGATAATGATGTTTCCATGCTACAATTCATAAACAAATATGATTTGCTAGGATCAGATGGTCTTGAGTTGCCAGACTCTATGCATTTCTCATAACTTGTCATGACATACCTATTAAAGCTTCTTTCCTTTTTCTTTATGTGAGGGTACACTTAACTTTTTCATATGCCTTCTTGCATTGATGATCTCCTTCATATGTATAATGTGTAAGCTAAAGTTTGATAGTTTCATTATATTTTGAAAATTAAGTTCGGCAAGCCTTTCAAGATATAGATTCTGGAAAAAGTTATTTGTTTCCAAATCCATTTCAATATACGGTACTGGAGTCTGAGTGAAAGTACTGCATAACTTGTTACCCTGTTTCAGCTATAATTTCTAGAACGTCTCCTTTGCACTTGGTTCTGTCTTTTCCTATGAGAAGCCCTTTTTCTTTTGTTATGACCATGTCATCAAATGGTGTGGTGTATCATTATACAATATTTCCTAGCCTTTTTCTTGTTTTAGTCTTAAGGAGTACTGTAACAGGTTATATTAACTCTTAGACGTTACTCCATGGCTAGTTAGGTTTTCAGTTTGCCTTTTCATGCACAAAAGATATCTCCATATTGAAGAATTATGTTTCCAATTCTCACCAATGTTCCTTGTTATTATCCAGGCGGCTCGTGCCTTGGCAAATTTGGCTGCTCACGGAGATAGCAATAGTAACAATGCTGCCGTTGGAAAAGAGAAGGGAGCTCTTGAGGCACTTGTGCAACTTACTCGCTCTTCTCATGATGGTGTCAAGTAATGCATTTTTAAAATTTGAAATTTAAGTCTCCGGTTTCCTTTTATAAGGGATTTGCATGGATAGCTTCATTTCTGCTTTTCTTAATTTGGAGGATACTTATTGCACATAAGAATGGAAAACACAACACTATCTTTGGCTGGTATACAGGCAAGAAGCTGCCGGCGCATTATGGAATTTATCCTTTGATGACAGCAATCGAGAAGCAATTGCAGCTGCTGGAGGCATTGAGTCATTGGTATTGCATTCTTCTGCTTTATATTATTATGTCTTTGTTGCAGCATACTCCCTATGACATCCAGTAGTGCTCTGTGGTAAAAAATACTTTGCCGGAACTATGAAATATGGCTTGAAACAACTTGTCTCGAGTATTTTTGAAGTGTGGGGACGAGTTGACAATCCTGGAAGCCTTAATTTTATCCAAAAATGCTAATTCTTTGAAGTGTTATTAAAGATTTGAAGCTTAACGTGGCTGTGCCGCTGTGGGGTTAGATTTGAGGTCAGCCACTTTGTGCTACAACGCAAAAGTTAAGGTCAATATTTATCCCTAAAGCACCCTTACATGGTGAGGACCTAATCTTATGGGCCTTCTGCTTTTATGAGCTGGCTACTCTTCCATGAAAATGTCTGCCCCTACCCCGTCAAGAAAATAAATGAAATAGAGGAAAAGTGAGAAGAAATGTTGTCCCTCCCTTTATATATGTGCTGTTTCGAAGGGTGTTCTTGTTTAAGTTATTCCACCTGGCAAAAGTTGAACTATGAATTTCTTTGGTTTATGTGGTGCTTACCATAACGTACCGATACTATGGTGATAACAGCTGATTAAGATTCCCAAATAAGGAATTTATTTTTCTGAAAACCTTGTTTAATAGTACTTACGAGAGTACTTCAAACCATAATGAACAATACTATGTTGACATGGACGTTAAAATAAATTCTTGGAATCTTGTTTGTATTTTGGCTTCTGACAGGTGACTATCCTTCTAACTTGGTCTGAAACATTTCATTATGTTCTCTATGACTATATAGTAATCAGCTCGAACTTTGGGCCTGTGGGGACTAGGAACAATAATTGAAGAAACCTAGCCCATATATAATATGCATGCACGAGCTTGTCTCTATCCTTGTATGAGGAACGTTTGAATAGTTAATTTGCCTTTGCCTTATTTTTGTTTATAGAATTATTGTATTTATAAATATTATTTTATCTATGTTCATGCATGTGCCTGTCCATCAGACTCTACACGTCAGGCTTCCAAGATGCTAACAAACATATATTATGTTTGTCGACATCATACATGAAATTTATCCTGGAAGTGAATCTTTCTATAAATTGCTTCAAATTGTCTAGTTTTCCTTTTAAAGTGTTTGCTGTCCCGTCTTTATTGTGTGCACTTGAAGTTCTCTGCTAGGACTTGAATACTTACAAAAATGGAAACGACAAATAGAATTACTCAATGTCATATGCGTTGTCTTATGTCAGCCTGTTGCTTCTGCATTGTCTGTGCCCGTTTAAAGGATTAACGATTCATTGCTGAGGTGTGCTTTATATATATGTACACGCTTGCACATGGGGCTTAATGCGCAAATTTGCTGATTTATATGTTACCTTTCATGTAGATGCATGCACTGGATATTGGAGTTTTTTTAAGTTTGCCAATTGTGTTTGATGAATATTTCTGCTGCCATGATCATATGGCTTGCTTGTGATTGAATCCTTAAATCTACCAATTTAAGTTTATCATAATAACATCACTGCAAATTGGTGCCATGCATTAATATGTGTGCACTCATGGTGGTTGACTGGATCACAAAATAAGCTCCATATCTGTTTGGAAATTCAAAATTCGGACTAGTCGAGCTCTGAACCAATTTTATATTGGATAAATTTGCTTTTGGTGGATTTTTTCACTAGTTTCATGAAATCTGTTGTTTGGTAAACTCAAAAAAAAAAAATTATCGTAGTTTATAATACCAGTCACTATCAGTTATAGAGCTATACATATACTCATTGCATATTATGCCCTTGTTGGTTCGTTCAGCTACAAAAATGGATTAAATCTAAGTCGGTCGATAATTAATTTTAAATACAAAGTTCACGGGATCCAAACTATTCAATCACGTATTCCATCACTAAAATTTTGATTTTTTTGTCTAAACCAAACGGAGGCTCATGAAAGAAGTTATGGGACTCACCAAATTTTTATTTGGCTCCCATGCAAATCATGTGTTACTTGTTTCAGCTCGAGCTTTTTATTTTTTAATTAAAGGGACCAATCTAAAACAGAGTTCACCTTTGGCCATTTCTCCTAGGTGCATATCCCCCGACAGATGCATACATGAAAGGAGTAAATGTACCTGTAGTGTTCCCAGAACCAGTTTTTGGCTTTACAATTAGTAGAGAAGTATTAAATTTAAACATTTCAATATCTTGTTTCTTCTTCTTACCCTATATACTATAGATAATTTATAGCATATCTATGTAAAATCAACCCCTGTTATTGCAGTTATATCAAGGAAAAATTACACTTTTTCCTGGTATGACTAGCACTAATTAATTTCATGGATGATGCTGTCGCAACAATATTCTCGCTTCTTTCCCCTGTTGTCTGCACAGTAGGCAACTCTTCCTTCCCATTTTAATTTCTAGTTCACAATATCCAAAAGCTTTGGATGGGAAACTTCTGCCGAGTTACTCACGAAGAGGCCTTCTTTTAATTCGTATATTCTTAATGCAGTGAAAAATCTCTTTCTAGTCTAAATGAGGTTTCTAATAATTGAGTTATTAAGGAACTTATCCCATGTAGCATTATAGATTTTGTCTGAGCATTCTTGATTTTATCACTATTTCTTATCCTTCACTTCTCAATGAATTTGTGGGACAACATTTACTCTTTGCTTTCCACAAGTGCAAACATGTTACCCTTCATCAAGTCATCTGTATCCAAATATTTTGCATACATAAAATTTGCAATTTTGTTTGTATTTTTTTTTTTTTGAAAACCTTTTCGAGGGTTGTCTTATGCTGCTGAAGGTTATCCTTAAAGAATCATTATATTCTTAATATTCCTATAAGATTTTAGTTTTGGCTCATGATAAACTTGTGTGGTTGTTTAGGTTGCTCTTGCACGTTCCTGTTCAAATGCCTCTCACGGCCTTCAGGAGAGGGCTGCTGGTGCTCTGTGGGGATTGTCTGTGTCAGAAGCAAATAGGTATGTGCAAATAATTGTTTTTATTTTCATAGCTGCTGCTAATAATGATGCATGCCAAGTCTGTGTAACAGAGTTTCTTTGTCTAGTGGTTCCTAACATGCTTTGCCCCTGTTTGGACTCCATTAAAATGAGATTTTGGGGGAAAATGTGTTTTGTAATAGTGATATTTTGGAGAACGTGTGGTTCAAAAATAAGGAGAAATTTTGGGTTTACGTGTAATATTATTTTATGGGAGAATGTGTGGTTGAAAATGAGTTTTGGAAAAATGGAGCTCAAACAGGGGCTTTAAGTGATTTATCATTTTATGTAGTAATTTATACATACTGTGGAAATAATTTAGGAACAATACATCATATTGAATAGCAGTGGAAGGATGAGGAATCCTTCTGAGACATGAACAGCGTTATATGACAATAAATGACGAGGTAGCATTTATCTATTATACGACACTATATAAAGAGAGAACATTTGTCTATGAAAGAACAAAGCATCAGATGACATTCATTTTTTAGGCCTGATTTTAAAACAGTGAGTTTTGATTTTTCAAAGAGCTGTTCACTACTTAATATTTTCACACAGTCAATCACAATGCCATGGTATTTGATGAACACTGAATTGCTGTCATTACATGGTTTTCATTTTTCCCATTTCCTTGAATTTTACACACCATGTATTTGTTGCTTTTGTAATAGCATTGCCATTGGACAAGAAGGAGGCGTAGCACCACTAATAGCACTGGCACGATCAGATGCTGAGGTAATTTCATATTCAGGAAATATAATTGGTTCTTTCTGAATCATTCTGTATGTAATTCAAGTATTGTATCTGTTCCCTCTATCCAATTACCCACACTTAATTGTTTGGTCGTGCCTTACCATGATAAAGTGGTAGGTTGTTTGTGGTGTCAAGTTGCATTTGGTGATTTATCTTCATTAATTTCCCCATGGTCAAATATTACTGTGGATTTTAAATCAAAGCTTATAAAGAATGTATTGTGGCTATGCCACACAAGGCCCTTCTTTCCATTTATATGTATCCCTCAAAAAAATCCCTACAACATCACACCAATTTTATATAACTCCTAGAATTATCTTCTTGAGCCAAGAGCCATGAATGAATTAAGAAATTGACAGCATATAGAATCACTGATTCTTAATCAACCTGATATTCATACAATATATATAACTAGGGGTAATATTGAGATAATGCACCGTCACATGAGAGACTTGGTTTATATTCTTCAGTCTTGCATTCTTAAAAGGTTTTGAGTGTCCGAAAGGACTTCAAATGGTACTTTGAGAGTCAAATAAATTGGCACGAGGACATCAATGCACATTTATTAGGAAATATAATTGCCCTATCTACATAAAAACGCTGAATTGCTTGAGTTTATCTTATTGTTCATAAAACTTCTAATATTTTGATAATTAAGCTAAAGAAAACTTCACTCGGGCCTGTTATGTTATAATAAAGCCCTAAACTTAGGGGTGGGCGTGGGCGTAGGTTGGGTTGGGTTGGGTTGGGTCGATTTTTTCCCCAACCCAACATGGTCGGTTTCGCATAAATTCAACCCAACCCAACCCATGTAAAGATTGAAACCCAACCCAACCAAATGTCGGTCGGGTTGGGTTGGTCGGGTTAGGAGTTGGGACGACCTATCAACAAACATTAAAGTCATCAAAGTACTAAATTAACAA